>BJFM01005288.1:86942-121746 GCA_016586285.1 Arothron firmamentum
CCCCCCCTCCCCAGGCCGGAAACCACATCTGCACCGACAAATACCAGAATTAATAGAAATAAAAGCGAGTCTGCACAAGCGTCATTTTATTTAATATTTGATTTTCGATTCATTTACCTATTAGAGAAATGTTATTTATCGATTAATCGATTATAGTTTATATTAATCTACTATTCTTTCAAACTTGAAGCGAAAGTTTTTTTTTTTAAATGTCAGAAATGAGAAAAATAATAATTGTAGAGTTTGAATTAAAATCTTGTGGCTTTAGGTGGCGTTTGAGATTGAAAAAAAAAATCTCATAAGGACACAAGAGTGTGTTTCCTGCTGCCTTTCCCCACTTTAGTCAGGAATATCTCAGTAATATTTAATCCCGGAGAGACAAATGTTGACTAGGTAGATCAGCCACATTAAAATAATTGTTATTATATTTTCCATTTGTGTTATTTCTGTTGAAGGTGGAGGAGGTTTTAATTATTGTTTTCTGTCCTGCTGGCTATAATCTATAATAATAATAATAATAATAGTAATTTAGGTCATATTTGCACCAAAACTGTGCCGATAATCAAAATAAGTTGATACGTTTGCTTTCTCTCTCTTTTATTTAACCAGGTGGTCCCATCTAGATGCAATGACCTCTTTTCAAGGACAGACTGTCCAAGATAGCAGCCCAAGATTTTCTAAAGTTGCAACAGTCAAAACAAATAACGCCAACTCACACAAAGCTGATCAAACAGAGCTGATTTTGATCGGATTTTGAGGAGATATTTACTATTTCCATGCATTGATATGCTTCAATGTGGGAAGCACTTAGAGTTAGTAATTAGCAAGTAATGGGGAAAAGAAAACACTAAAAATTTAACTAAGCCGACACAGTTGGTGCCATTTAACCGCAACAAAACCTAAACTTTTGGAATTTAAAAAAAAGGCTGTCACATGACCCATAAAGGTGTTACAGTAGATTAGGCAAATAAATTTCACTCAGTTATCAGCTGGTTCGGATCTTCATTGGATTCATTTGAGTTGTAAAAATATAGATTAATAAAACAGCAGCAGATGCTAATAACCGTGTTAATGGCGTACAAGAATGTTTATTACATCCATCCACTGGAAACCAGTAATCACTGTGGTGGGTGTCCCCATGCAGGAACCCCTGCTCCTCAGAGTGGCATTAATGCTCCCCGGCCTGCACCACCGAGCTAACAGCCGCACAATTAAACGTCACAGAAAGATCAATGTTCAATGTCTACGTCCGGCTGGTGATTGTCAACTCAGCTGGTTCAGCAAGCTGGAGATAAGGAGGAAGCTCAGACAGAAGCAGCGGAGGGAAGACCGAGCTGGAAAAAAAGCAACGCGAGATGTTTGAAATATAAACAGAAATGAGAGCACGTGCTGATCATACCTGCACGTGCACCTGTTGTTGCCTTTCTACCACAAAAACTGAGCGATGACAATAGCAAAGTTTTGACTTTGTCACGTATTCAGAGACCACAGAGGGCTCCGAGGCCTTTGAAAGGCTCCAAAACAGATTAGCTGCCAGGCTATTAGTGGTGCGAGCTCAGGTAGCCGCCGTCTGCGGTCACACAGCTACCCTGTCATTCTGCCACCATCTAAGCAGCAGGAATGCCCGGATCCTTTTGCACGCTGTGCTGCTGTGAAACAACAAGCTGTGTTTACGTGGGCTATATTTGTACTCGCGGGAAATACGAGCAGAAGCTTTTGCGGCTATGACGCTCACAAGCCGCAGGTACAGAAGAGGTAGAGGTGGGAGGAAGGATGGAGGCTCACCTGAGCGATGGGACATGAGGGCTGGATCAATTTGACTTCTTTTAAACCTTGCAGGTGATAGAGGACGGCTCAGGTTTATTGTTTCTGCTGCTCGTGCGTGCCCCGACAGCCCAGGGAACAATCAACATCAAAGGTCACTGTCTGCAAATTTTCCAAAAATTACAACTCTTGTTTCTAGGGAGCACAATGGTAAACATTCCACCACTGTTTCAGGTCAATATTACATTTGAGCTTAGTGGGTTGAAGGCCAGGGTCAGACTTCACACATGTGTTTACATGAAAGGTGGTCCACAGAGCGACGGAGCAAGGCAAACATAGTGGTTGCTAGCCAGTCTGAAACCAGCAAATCACAGGTCAAAGCACTTTGATGTATCACAAGTGCCTCAAAGAATCACAGAGAACACAGTAAAGCAAAAAAATAAATACAATAAATGCATTTTAATCAACTAACAATGTTACAATCCTGTTCAGAAAAGACCAATTTAATAAACTTCCTGCAGAATGAATAGGAATATTGTAGTTTTTGTGTAGTCCGCCGACCACCAGGGGGCAGTGAAGTCCACGTTGTGCCCACTACTTCCACCCGGAAAAACTCTAAAAACCTCCGGACATGTGTTTACCGTAAAGTTACATAGATGTTTTGCGTGATATACTTTTTAAAGAAATGGCTTTCAATGATAATTTTGATCAACAGTCTGCACTCAAGGAGGAGCTGAACAAAAAGGTATCGCATTCCAGCACGACGCGGTTTGAGTAGCTCTTAGCAACACATGTTAGCTAGCTGCTCTAGCGACGTTCAACTGTTGGATTGTGCATCATGTTTCCCATTGTTATTGTTTTTGATGCTTTTCGTCTACATACTGCTGCCGTTTTAAACACGTCCCCGAAATGTATTATCTTCCAGTTAAAGGAGCAGAAGGTTGTGGTGGATGAGCTCTCCAATCTGAAGAAAAACAGGGTGAGTGGTTTTAATTCCGTGTGTAAGGAAGTTGCATTTTTCTGTGTATTAAATTATTATTATCTGTGTATTAATTTTTTTTCCCCTTTTTAACAGAAAGTTTATACCCAGCAGAGGAACAGCAACATCTTCTTCCTCGCAGACAGAGCTGAGACACTTAGTTCAAACAAAAGTATGTACCTTTATTTTAATAACAACATACGATGTTCAAGAACTTGTTGATTTGTAGGTTCTCATCTTTTCTCTTTTCAGAGAAACTTGATTACATGAAGAAAGAACTGCAGAATATGTAGGACTGACTGTACCGCAGAAATGTGCGGCATCTTCTGCCATTTGAGCCCGTCTCTGTCTCAGTTTGAGTGGGACCAAACGATCCGTAACCATCTGAAAAGACGAGGGCCCGACTTCGGACGGGACCTTTGCGTTAGGGGTTCCTGCTACCAGTGTTTCTTCTCTGGCCATGTTCTTCACATGAGGGGTCTTCTCACCCCACAACCAGTTGAAGATTCCTCTGGAAACGTCTTCCAGTGGAACGGGGAGATTTTTGGAGGTCTGCCGGTGACGCCAGAAGAAAACGACACGTCTGTGTTCTCCCGGCGTCTGTCGTCCTGCAGCAGCCCCTCGGAGATTCTGTCTGTTCTGGCCACCATACAGGGACCCTGGGCATTTGTTTACTACCAGAAGGCTGGAGATTACCTCTGGTTTGGCAGAGACTTCTTTGGCAGGCGTAGTTTGTTGTGGAAATTCGATGCTGAGGCCAGCACGTTGAGCCTGACTTCTGTGGCATCTCTCGCCTCCGATGCGGGCGGGGCAGGCTGGCTGGAGGTGCCAGCACTGGGTGCCTTCAGGGTCGACCTGAAATCATTTGGAAGAGACGTGCTGATTGAGGTTTATCCCTGGGCTCAAGACAAGAACAGTGGGACTTTGAGTTCCGTCCCCGTTGGCTGCGGCGCTGTGATGAACCAGTCAGGCCTGGTGCTCTCCTCACCAGTAGCTCCACTTAACACTTCCACTCCTGACACCTTCAAGGAGACAGAAGCTCATCTCAAATCACCTCCACGTCTGGACGACTTAGAAGAGCTGCTTTTGAGCAAAAGCAACAGCGATGCAGCGACGCGTCTGATGGGAGTCCTCAGCGAGGCGGTGAGGCGACGTGTTCAGTCTTTGCCTCTTCAGGGCGACGCTCCTCCTGCTGATCGGGCTAATGTGGCCGTACTTTTCTCAGGAGGTGTCGACTCCATGATCCTGGCTGCCTTAGCCGACCGCCACCTGCCTGCTCAGCAACCGATAGACCTTCTCAATGTTGCATTTAAGCTGCAGGAGCCAAAGAAGCCGAAACAGCCTGCAAAGAAGCCTGGAAACCCCCCACGGAAACCTGCAGACATCAAAGCCTCGGGCCCCTTTGATGTTCCAGACAGAGTGACCGGAAGAGCTGGACTCAGGGAATTAAAGGAGCTGAACCGCAACAGGAGATGGAACTTTGTTGAGATCAACGTCACCCAGGAGGAGCTGCAGAGAATGCGCGGGGAGCACGTTTGTCACCTGGTGCACCCGCTGGAGACGGTGCTTGACGACAGCATCGGCTGTGCCGTGTGGTTTGCAGCACGAGGGACCGGATCCATCACGGAGGACGGTGACCAGAAGCCCTTCGTGTCAACAGCAAAGGTGATTTTAAAAATTAGAACAGTTGAATTTGCAAATTAGGTCGTTCTATTAATACTGTATATTTTAATATCACTAAATACTTATATTTCTGGACACATTTTCTTCTTGTTGCTCGGTTCCCGCAGGTGGTGTTGACAGGAATTGGTGCGGATGAGCAGCTCGCTGGTTATTCTAGACACAGAGTCCGATTCGCCACGTCGGGACACGAGGGGCTGATCCAGGAACTGGCCATGGAGCTGGGCAGGATCTCCTCCAGGAATCTGGGCCGCGATGACAGAGTAGTTGGGGACCATGGGAAAGAGGCTCGGTAGGAGAGTTGTCCTATAGCCCTCACTGTCTGCTTCAAGTGTGATTCAAAGTGGAGGAATTAGCGGAGATATTACCGCAGTTCTGGGTCAACACTGCCACCTAGGGGCCGAAGTGTGAGCCACACCAACAACTCATTGTGTAACTTTAAAAAGTTTTTAAAAAACTTTTCAATCAATTATAATTTAACAGTTTAGTGGGCCGTTATTTCAACACAAAAATATACATTGCAAACCGATAATCTTGCTATTTTTGTCGTGGAAAAATGTGCCAAAGGACCCACAATAACTCAATTTGTGCAATCTGTAGAAAAAAAAATGGCTTACAAATAGGTTTTTCATTTTGAGCATCACAATGTGACACATTTTTATCTTTTTAGGTTCATTAATAACTTAGGTCAGCACTCTGAATTCCCCTCCTCTGCTGTATTTAATGATTCTAACCTCGTCCCTGACAGATTTCCCTATCTGGACGAGGAGGTGGTGAGCTACCTGAATTCGCTGCCTGTGTGGGAGAAGGCGGATCTTTCCCTTCCCAGAGGAGTTGGGGAGAAACTCCTGCTGAGGCTGGTGGCGAGGCAGCTCGGCCTGGGCCAGTCGGCCCTCCTGCCTAAGAGAGCCATGCAGTTTGGCTCACGCATCGCAAAAATGGAGGACAAGCACGAGAAGGCCTCAGACAAGTGCACAAGACTCCTCACCCTGTAGACAAGTGGATTCTTTCACTGCCAGATGGTTTTTAATATACACGGATTTCAGAAATTACATAGAATTAAACGCATTATTATCATTTTAAATGCTTAAATAGCAAAAATTCACTTTTAGGCTTCCTCGTTTTGTCCTCTAGACCATGTAAGAGTCGACATTCTGAAGCTTTTCTCTGAAGTAAAGGTCACATTCGATGTATGAAGGCAGGTTTCCAACATCGAAACGCCCAGAAATCTCATGGATGTAAACTGGCCTCCTGAAGGAGAAGAAGACAAGTTTTTCAAAGATCAGACAACTGTGTTTCAGGATGGGTTTTTTGGAGCCAAAGTCCGTTAAAGCTGCTGAAATGACCTCTGAATGAGCCAGGACACAAAGTTTCCTGGAGCGTCTCTGGCTTCGAGCGGAGCCTCCTGCAGAAGTGTGAGTGTGACAATGACATCAAAACACACCTTGCACACGTTTTCACATCACAACCTTCAACGTCACCTTCTTTTCCTCCATAAACGTGTCCAAGAGAGGAAGACTTTTCTTTGAAAGTACGTAGAAACACGGACACTGGAAGAACAGAATTATGGACTGTTAATCTGTGTTTATTCATCAGCGTGTTAACATTCAGGCTGCCATCAGATGAAGGTTGAGTCTTATTCTAATATTAATTCTCTGTCTTCTTGGTTAATCTCCTCTTTGTCCTAATAAACATGCTCAGTAGTTTGTCCCTCAGGCCCCACCTGTATCTTTCTGCCCGCCCTTTAGACTTTACTTAGTGATAATGTAAGATTTCCAAGTCACTTTTAAAAGATCGAAGAAATCTACAAGTGTAAAACCACCCTGGGTTTACAGGAACCTCCTCCAGCTCATGCTAACCTGGAGGAAGCCAAGCATATCTAAAATATTTGCTTGATTTGTTGTGGTTATTGCAAACTTACTGCTCTCCTGGATGTGGTTTCAGATTGCTGAGGTTTCTCTTTCATACAGAGGACACGTAGATCACCATCTACCTCCAGGATACCGTATTTGTGGGTTTCTGTACGTGCAGAGTGCCAACTGTGAGTCCCTCTTGCTGCTCTAACAAGTGCAGTAGTGTTCTAATTGTCTTCTGCAGTCACCTTCATCTTTGCACTGGTATGAAAGCACCAAACAGCTGTCCTCGCACTTTGCTTGAAGCTCAGAGAACCTCTGTTTGACTTTGGTGAGGCTGAAGTCCTCTTTGAAGAGGGTGTCGCTGTCGACGGCAGAAACGGAAAAGATCAGATTTCAGCTGCATCGACTTTGCTTGGTGACCCTAATAAATGATAAACTTACCCTCCGATCACCAAGACGTGGTCATCGATATTGAAGTGTTTCACTGCGAGCTGCAGGCAGGCCACAGCACCGAGGCGACCCTGGAGCAGGCAGACTGGTCACACCGACCTTTGTGGGCCCCAAAAGGTCAAATACTTCAACTTGGTTTTTTATTTACCTCATTGCTTGTAGTCTGATCACTGAGGATTTTGACGTTTGATAAATTTGATGCCCACTCCTCAAATGCAGTGCTGTAAAGAGCATTTGTCTGCAGAGAAAGCAGTGTGGTTCATTAACACTCATGCGTTATCACTCATTCTATGGAATGAAAGGGTTAAATTGTAACAATAGACCCTCAACCACCACATTCTCCACCTTCCTAGTAAAAGCTGAAATATGTTAAGTTCTCCAATTTAAAGAGAAAATGCAGAATACTATTCATTTGATTTTATTCTCTCAAAAAATATATCTACATAAAATTTTAAACCCAGTAGGACGGTTGAAACGACGACCTCTAGCGGCAAAACAGCAGTAACGCTGCTTAAAAGTAAAACCAGTTAGCATGCTAACACAAAGAGCTACAGGAGCTGGGTTTTAAGATCATACAATCAAGGCCTTACGATGACAAAAATGGAGTCCACACAGCCAGAAGCGGTCAGAGAATGGACCCAGTGGGATATCAGGGCACAGCTCCCCACCGGCAGCAGCGGCTTAGCAGTCCCGACCAGGTGAGCAAACCTGCCGCTTGTGTCAGCGGCCACATCTCTCTGGAGCCTGGTCCCGTAACCAGCCGCGAGAATAACGGCTTTCATTTCTCCTCCTCAGCGGGGCAGCGACGATCATGGACGTGAGCCGCGTCGGCTGGGAAGTTAATTCTAGAATATGTAAAAGTGCACAAACCAGCGCCAGGCGGACAACTCTGCCAAAGTTCCTGTCCTGTATGCATGCCACGCCCATTTTCAATATTCTATTCTGATTGGCTAGAACCCGTCCAGCCCACTTAAGACTTGACCAATTGCTTAACAGCGCTTGAAAAGTGACAGAAGAACTGTCCAATAAGATCAAGAGGGCGTTCCTTATCGCTCCTGCCGTCATTCATTGTAAATAAATGTTTGAACATTTAAATGCAGCATGAGGTTCACGTCAGAGGAAAAACCAAAGAGCACCTACTCATGACGAAACAAAATATTTATTTTGGCCTGTGCATTTCACCTGTATATACAGCCAGCAATGTTGTCAGTACAAAAGCCACATGGAAAAGTTGATTTCTTCCCCACACACATGTACAATTTCTTTTTGCCTAAAATTCAGCAAAATGCTGCTTGTTTGACTGAGTCTTGGACAGTTACAGAGGGTTGAAATAATGATTATTCTACAGTTTCCTTTTCGCTTTCAGCCTCAGGCTTGGGGAGAACAGCTTCAACCTCTTTTTCAGGCTCCTGGCGCGGCGACGTTTCAGGCTGAGACGTCTCCATCAGCTCCTCCGCTGACTCCCGCTGAGGTGACGGTGTTGATTCTTCAGCCAAATCCACCTGAACACAAACAAAATTCAGCTTCCAGGACAAAGTAATTCTAAGTTTGCCCATAAAAATAAAAAAAGGTTTAATTTATTTCCCCAAGAATATGACATGAAGCAGCCATTGAATGAAGGTTAAAAAAAGAAGCAGCAGCAAATGTTTTAATTGTGAAAAATGATTCGAGAGTCAAAGCTGTGATATTTCTACTTTAGTTCCAGTTAATTAACGTGTCTCTTATGCTCACTGCATCTCAGCCTTCCTACTCTGTTCGCAGATAATTAAACACTAAAGTATAAAACACATTAATAATCTCAGGGGTGACTCACTTGGGAAACTGTGTCACTTTGTTCCTGTATCCCTGGATTAGATTCTTCCTGCTCCATCGGTTCTTCATCCTCTTTCACGTCGGTCTCCTGCTGGACCGACGTCTCCTGCGGGGGTGCGACAGGAAGCTGCTCTTCAACCACAGCAGACAAAGGTTCCACCTGTGTGAGAGCACCCAAAGGGAGACACGATCACAACGACGCTAACGCCGACGCCCAACCGAGAGACCCATCGGGTTGCAGTTTCCATCCAAGTCTGGTCACATGACATCATCGCTGGAAGCGTGGCCATACCTCCGTCTCCATGATGGGTTCCACAGGCTTCTTCTCTCCTTCCAGCACAGTCATGATGGAGGTAGGTATGTGAGCTTGCTGTTGCACAGACACAACACACAGGCTGTTAGCAGCAAGCTAAAATGCTAACCACGCATGTCTGAGACGTGGAGGTCACCTGGTGAGGCGTGAGTGAGTGCACGTGCTGCAGCAGAGGCTCTCTCATTTCCGGGCAGCGTTCAAAGATGCTGGTCAGCTGAGCGGAGGGCAGCTGCAGGAGAACGCTGTACGACTGAGGCTTTGTCCTCTGGCAGCATTTCACAAAGCCTTCCCACACCTTGGGATACTTCCACACCTGCAGGGGGAGTCAGAGGGTGAGGCTTGTGCGACCGTGAAAGACCAGGAATCTTTTGGTTGGGGGTTTAACGCCCACCTGCTTCATGATGAGGCGGGACAGGATGTTCATGACGAAGCCTCCCAGCCGGGGATACATGGTGAGGGACTGGATGACGGTACGCATGAGCAGCATGGGGAGAGGGTTCTGGTCCATCAGCTGCTGCATCACCACCGCCAACACCTCCGACGTGTACACGTTCTTCTCGCCAAAGCAAAGGTTGGTAGCTGGGGTAAAGAACAGGATCATAATTAACAAAAAAAGCCTCTGCTTTGAGTGATATGTGGTTGTTAATTAGCACAATAATCTGGCTACGCCAAAGGTTTGATTTTATTGCTCAAAAATATTTAAAAGATCGAAACCAAAAAATATTAGGTTATTATGGATAAACGGATCTTTGCAGAAAGTGACCTTTAATGATGGACTTCATGTCGCACTTGTTGGAGTCGATGTTGTGCAGAGCGATCAGCAGGTCTCCGGGGGTGAGCGGAGACACAGTCGAGCTTCCCTCACCTGAAAAACAGCGCACGGCCGTGAGTTCAGAGCCCTCCACCCGAATAGATGCGCTCAGTCCAGCTGATGGAGGTTAATAACTGACTGTGCTGAGTCCCCAGCAGACGGTTGAACACCTCCTTCACCACGATGGGGTTGAGTTTGATGAGCTTGGGGAGGGCCTGGATGACTTCACTCTACACAAGGAAGAAACAAACGCTAACCGTACCCGAGTGAAACATCTACTTCAACGTCATTGTACCTCACTGACGGTGGGTTAAAAAAAACTTGATTATCAAGAGGGTGACAGGTCAGAAAGGGTTTTTACCTTCTCCAGGCCATTTATGACTGGAATTAAGAAGCGAACATCAGGCACCCGTTTGTGGTAAAGGTCTCTCACCCTCTCCACCAGCTCTGGAGATGGAGGCACTGGAAGGGAGACAGAAACTTGGCTTACAGCATTCATTTCCATGCGGGCTCTCATTTATCAGGTCATAGCGTTCATGGTTTGTGTGCAGGAGGAACCAGAATGTGTGTCTTTCTTACCTTTATCTGTCAGAATGTGAAGGCAGCGAGTGACCAGCGTCTCTGCTCCTTTAGGACAGTTTTCCACCAACAGCAGCAGCTCCGGGGAGTTCATCCCCATCCCACGAATCTGCACAGGAGAAAAGTTAGCTCGACTTTAAAGCTAGAAACTCAGTAGGTGCAAAACATGCATTCAAAATAACCCCAGTCACTAGGAAACAGATATCACAGCCTAAACACAACCTTAACTACTGAGGATTTAGGGAAAAAAAGATTACTGTAGCGTATAGAGTATGCACAGACGTGCCAAAGTGAGAGGAGACTCACAGGTTGCTCTATCGCCCGCAGCACGCTGCGTTTGATGTCAGCGATGGCCTCCGTGTAGACAGAAGCCAGTTCGTGCACCAGCTGGTGGTTTAAAGGCAGCAGGGACAGATAGAGGAAGAGACACTGTCTGACTGTGTCCTCGGTCCAGGGAGCAGCGACCTCTGTGTCCAACACAAAACACTCCCAGGTCAACAGAGGTCAGCAAGGATTGTTCTTAAAATGCTGCTAACTTGGTATTAATGCAAGAAAGAACTGTTCATGTCACAGTATAGGAGTTTAGGTAGAGGTTCTTGTTATCAACAGACATTCCTCACCTGTGTCCTTGTCAGCCCCAAACAGCAGAGATGGAGGGTTGGGATGGACAAGTAGCTGCATGTAGTTCAGGGCAAACTTCTCAATATAGTCCCTGAGATGATCCTTCTCATACATCCTCTTCAGAAACGCCAGGGCAGTAGTCCTGACCTGGACAGAACACAACCCCGGAAAATGAATAAGTAATTCAGGCGAGAGGACTAGAGACCTTCAGACATGAATCCAGTCAGGGAAGATGAGCACCTTCTCCTTCTCATGTGAGCTGAGATCCAAAAGGACGTGCAGGTACTGAAACTGCCTGGAGGGCCGTTTGACGATGAGCTCCTTCAGAGTGGTCATACCCAGATACACCCGAGACTGAAACGAAGGTTTAATCAGTGAAGCGGCTTCAGCAGAGACAGCACAGACCAAAGCAGCAACACTGGGGGAGCCATCCTCCTGATTTCAAGAAAGACAAGTGACCTTTGCCCTGAATGAAGGATTATTCATGACGTGGGCTTGATCCTTGATTCTATTACTCACCTCATCCTCACAGTACCGTCGTATTACCTCCAGGGCTGATTCTGTTATAACAGGAGCTTCCAAGACCAGTTTTGTAAAAAGTCTGGAAGAAACCAGAACAGGACACCAAATGTTGCTCAGTTTCCACAGAAAACAAAAAAAAAGTTGCTCAGTTTCCGTGACGAGATTGTGAAAACGTGTGTGTAAGTAAAGGTTTTCATTCTCACCCGTCTTTCTGCTCTGGCTTCTCCTGCAGGCCTGACAGCAGCGTGTAGAGACAGTGGTCGTAGCTGTCCAGCAGCCCGGACGGCAGCTGGCTGAGATAGGTGTTGTACTCCTGGTAGAGGAGAGAAAAGGCCAGGTCGCTCCTCGCTCTGATGTCCTCCAAAACAAACTTCAGCACGTCGTCTTTCATCATCCCATCAAACTGCGTCACCAGCCTGGAGAGCAGCTTCACTCGGACCTGCGGGGCATATTTAAACAGGCTCGTCGTCTTTCAGCAGGATGATACTTGGCGACACTCCTGCCGTGCGAAACGGATTCTTTTGAAGACGCTGGTGGGTTGACTCACGTGGGACATGCCGCTCTGAGCGATGGCCTTCTCTGAGTGCAGGATGCGGCTGATGGCTTTGGAGGTCAACGCTTCGATCTGGCTCTCCGACAAAGGCTGGATGACGTCGGACAGTCGGAAGACTTTCTTCCTCCCGCTGGTTCCCGACAGTCTGCAACGGGACAGGTTTGGGGAGGGGAAGAGGTTGAGAGGACTGCAGCGGCGCGGGGTTGCCAGTTCCACGTCGGACAGCTCACTTGGTTTGTGCCGTGGGGAGGATGGGTTCAGGCAGCCTCTTTGCTGCCGCGGGCGCCGCCTCCTCAGCCTTCTCTGTGTAACCCCCCACCACAGAAATCGCCTGTCCCATCATCACAGCTGGGAATTTGCGCTTGATAAGCTGGTCTTTGGAGCCGGAGTCGTCCTCGTTGCCTTCCTCTCTGCCGGCGTCGCTCTCTCTGGCTTTGCACTGCTCCAGTCCTGAAAAACAAAACACTTTCTTTAACGCAAATCCTTTTTTCCCCCTCACAGTGACGACGTTCCGATGCCGATCGTCTTTGGACCAATTCCTGCTCCAACCTGGACCAATTCCTGCTGCAGTCATCTGCGTAGCCATCAGCCTAGCCAGGTGTTTGATCTGGGCGTCAGTGCCCGCCGACTCCACCGGCGTGTACGTGGCCTGGAAGGACGCTGGCATGACGTCAGGTAAATACACCATGCTGATGAGCACCTGGGATAAAACAGCAAAGAGGGCTAGTGTCAGTGTTTAAGGTTAGAGGTGCAGAAGAGCAGGCGGACGCGGCTGTCGCTGCTCACCAGGTTGGCCACGTTTTCTGGGTTGAGCAGCGGGTGCAGGAACTCCGCAGTCAGGTCAATAGCAGACTGGGCTCCCGGAACAGTGGCGGGTTTGGGGGCTGCCAGGGGGGCCGGCTCCTCTTTGTCATCGTCATCTTCTGGCTCTGCAATAAAAAAGCATTTTTTTAAATTCATGACATGAAGCCAACGGGCAGAATAGGCCGCATGGTCTGAAAGCAGTCAGGACTCACCCATCTTGACCTTCTTTCCCTCGGTGTACTGTTCATGGCGAGGTCTTTTGCGCTGTTCCCGTGGAGCCGGGGTGGAACGGGTTATCTCGCTCTGCGGCATTCCCAGGTCCAGCAGCAGGGTGCTGATCTGACCCTGGAACTCCAGGCTGCAGGGGTGCTTGAGGACTGACACCAGGTGCAGCTTCAGGTTCTTTCTGACGCTGCTGACCTGAGACTTGGCCAGAGTGGGAGGAAGGTTTGCTACAAAGAGGGAAGTATACAGGGGAAGTGTTTTAAATACATTTTTAAACGAACTGGGATTTAATTCTGTGTGAGAAACACCCACCGTGCAATGTCTCATAAGCCTGCACCACCTCGGACATGAACATGGGCCTCTGCCGAGCAACCGTGGCCAGAGAGCCCAGCACGGTGGTGAGGTTGATGCTGGAAATGGCCGGGTGAATCATGAACTTCAGCAGCTTTTCCAGGGCCAGCTTCCCCTCCTCACATAAAGCGTCTGCAGACGCACATAGCAACAGTTTTAACAGACTGGTTGTAAAAAGCAATGAAAAATCATGTGACCTATCATTTCCCACAAGTGTTTTTTTTAATCATCCATACCGTAACGAATGTACGAGTGATCTTTGGGGACTTTATCCAGACTGATGTCACTCTCCTGACGTTTTGGAATGTCAGAATCCGACGTCCGTGGTGACAGAGTGACGATTAATGATTCGGTGAACTTAATGGCGTGGGTGCGAATGCCATCGTTTTCGGAGTCCAGCAAGGCAAGGACGTCCCCTTTCATTTGCGTGACCAGGTCCCAGCATGCCTCCTGCCTCTCCGACACCGTTTTAGAGCGAACCAACCACTAGAAGCAGAGTGCAGGGAGACAAGACACATCAGTCACAGCTTATCTTTGTGAAAATTTCAACTGGTTGGGAGGATATTTACCTGAAGAGTAACTTTGTACAGCTGAGTGAGCGTGAGGATGGCTTTCTTCACCACATTCACACCTTCATCCTTCAGCAACATGTTCAGATTGGCAATCAGCCGAAGGAGGAGCTCGTTGTCCCTCTTACTGGTAAAAATGAACGCAGGTGAAACGTTAAGCAGCTGCATGTATTTGTTGATCTACATTTAACTTATACTAACTCACCATGCTTCTTCTATGAATCCAATGACAAATTTTCTTATTTCAATAGATTTGTCGGTTTGAAAGGCAATCATCTCCTACAGCAATATGAATAAAATAGTTAATTCATGACATTAACAAAGCATGAAAACACAGACTTAAAAAATATACAATCATCTTTTTTTCCCCCTTGAGGACTTTAAACACATTTGCATGATAGTTTTGTCCAGAAGATACAACTTAAAAAGCAGTAAAAATTTCTTGAGTGATTGTTATTAGAAAGGGATAATTACACTAGAAATGAACAAATTAATCTTCAGGTTAGTAAAGAAATGTGCACCCATGTTTACTTACATCCAGGAAATTATCAAGAAGGGAGGGGTCCTTATTGATGATTAGCTCCTGGACCTAGAAATAATAAACTTTCATTTGCACATATGTCTTGACTGGACAACAACAAAAGTAAAGCCTTCATTCCGATTCCTTTAACATACTTCAGTCTATACAAATCTGCAGCATGCTTGCCCAATTACTTTTGAAGTGCAGTTAGGTTTACAAGTTATGAAATGTTTAATTCACTTTAATCTCAACACTACAGTTAACAAGGTTTTTAAAATAACTGCAAACCTGTTTAAGGACTGTGAGTTTTTCATCTGTAGAAATCAATGCAGCCTGATTAAGAAGATCAACCACCTGAAACGGAAAGAAAACGTAATAATAACAACTATACTACACTCACAAATCGTATCCAAATCTGTTATAGTGCTTCTTACCCTTTCACTCGTGGTCATGTTGATGTCAATAGGAGTTGCCTCCTCTTCAGTGGACATGTCCATGGTGCTGTGATGATTCTCTTACAATGTGAAGATAATCTTTGAAATCCAAAAATACACTCTAAACTTAACAAAATACAGCCACAATAAGTACGAGTATTCCTTAGCTTACAGCGACGATAGATTAGTCAGCTACAGAAGAGCCAGGCTTTTTATAAAATGACATATATGGTGGATTTTAGATTTTAGTTAAACACTTTGAAGAAATATTTTATGATTTTTGTTTTCGTGACTTTAGGGTAAGTGTGTCTTGCTCATAGATTCTTTGTGGCGCGCTAACATGCTAATATTTATGCTAACCACTGGAGGTAATGCTACACCTTACAATCGGACTGTGATACGTACCGTTACATCGATTCTTTACTTCTGTTTAGACTCACTAATGACAAGACTAATGTGATGTTACATAAGACATTACAATTAAGATATAACTTATAAGAGTGACAACTTATCTAGCGGTTTATAGAAGCTGCCATATTTAATTGAAAAAGTAACGTGTTTCTTCTTCTTTAGTCGTTATCGCTCTGCGCGGAAACACCTGCCACCTAGTGGACAAACGAATGTACGCATACATGTACACAATAGCAACTAGAAAAGCAGAGCGCAGACCTTCGCCACTTGAACAGAGAGAGCTGAGTTGTCTTCCGTTAATGGAGATTGTTCAACTTAAAAATACCTGTACAAGTTAACCAGTATTACAGAATATCATTCCTATTTATAATAGTACGCTACATTACGACTACATATCCCAGAAACCGTAGAATCACGTGAATGGTGTCACCTGATAATGACGAGAGCAGGGTGTGCTAATGTTTACAAGCGTTGGGATGTCAATAACTCTGCAGTGAGGTCGTACTTTACTAGTCGATATTTTAGCTTTAATCGATGACACAATTTAGTAGTAAGACAGACTAAATGACAGGCCTTGCACATCCAGGTAAGGACGAATGACCGAGCATTTAATTGGCTTATTCATTTAAGTTTTCAGCAGTAAGCTGGTCAACGCAAGTTAGCCAGTCAACTGATTGCTATTCGCTAACGTTAGCGACAATATTTTTACTTAAAGCAGCAGCTAACTGCGTTAACCAGCAGCCTATTTTGGAGGTTTATTTCACTTTAGAATAACTCATGTGCAAACCTTTCAGCTAGCTGCCAGTTGTTGGTCGTAGTGCTCAGACATATGTTAATCACGCTAACAATATGTTTGAGAACTGCAGCCAGAGTTGCAGTGCTTAGTTTATAATTTAGTATAGATAGCATTGATATACAATGTGTATAGCAGCTCTCGTTCCATTGAGTGTCAGTTTAATATTAGCTTCGGGTTTTCATATTTATAACATGTATTTGTCAGACTGCCACTCTTGCTGGTAAATAAGTTTATTATAGCATAATTAGGTTCCTGAATGATCAGTTTCTGAAAGATCAACTCTGGAGCATACCTGGTCGTGATAATGGATAAATCATCTGTAACAGTTGAGCAAATCTATCAAAGCAGAGGGTTGCACCACAAATCAAGGAGGTTTGAGGGATCTGAAGCTAGACTTCCAGTAAAAGTAGATGGCTGTCATAACTAGACAAAGAAGGATTAACAAAATGAAAACTATCCTAAATCAAGTGCTGGCAAAATAAAATGTTTAGCTTTATGTATCACACATATTTCCTATTTAGAAGTAATTAGCCTTTTTCTTTTCTTTTCTTTTTTTTAGGAAATATGAAACAAATCTTCTCTGGCCAGTGTAATTACAGCTTGTCATTGTCCATCTTGGTTTTTTTCATATTTTTTTAGTTCTTTGTTGAAGGTTGTCCTTTGCAAACGAGTCTGAAGTTGAATGTGGTAATTTAAAAAAGTTGACAGCAGTTTAAAATGTAACTAGATGAGCTCATTAAAACCCTCGGGGGTTTCTATAATTTAAATAAAGTATACGTGACAGTTCTGAATATCAACAATCAACCTAGCAAACACTTAAGAAAATTGTCTTTTTAAACTGCTGGATCAAGACAAGAGGTTCCTTTAGGTATTATATTTTAGAACCATTTTATTTATATCAGAATGTATTAGTTTTGATATGTGGGATGAAACAATATCTTAATATATATATATTTTTTACCTCTGCCAAGAGACTATGATAGCAAGTGTTTATCCATCTGTCTGCCAAGGAACAGATGATTCCATTTTGGTGATCTTCTGAATTACCGTCTGGATCCAGGAATATTCTGAATCTTTCTTTATCATTGCAAAATAGGTCCATTTTCAGCGTATACATATGTGATTAATAATGGGAGTATCTGCTGGATGATGATAAAAGGGTATGAATTTTAATCCACACGTCCCTCCGTGTTTGCCAGCCTCCTGATGGAGTGGGTGTTCGTCATGAACCGGGCGAGCTCTCAGAGTGGTTCTGCAGCGCAGCGCAGGCGGATGGTTCTTGGCCTGCTGATCCTCCTGCTGGTGGATGTCATCTGGGTCGCCTCCTCTGAGCTGACCGCGGTAAGACCTGCAGCAGCACGAGATGACAACTTATTCATCCAAACTCTCACTGAGGGATAAAAAGACTTGGGGTGGGGAAACAGATGTCTGTGTCAGACACTTTGAAAAAAAAATGCTTAAAAAGGTAGACAAGCCCTTTAAAAAGAACAACAGTAAATTTAAATTATATAAATATCCATTGTTCTGTTATAAACTTGATGAACTTGAAATGTAAATTTGTTAAGGAGCAGCAGAGTTGTTCTAACTCAGGGATGGGCAAATATGTTGCCTGAAGGGCCACATTGGGTTTTAGAAGAGCGTTTTGAAGAGCCTCTAAATTGGTCCAACTAGAGATGCATGATGGAGCTCCAAATGATGTTTGGCCCCACCTTCTTGAGAGGATGTGTTAGCATGCTAGGTGAAGGGGGGGGTCTGAACCTTTCTCTAACGAATCAAGCTGACAACCCTCTTCATTTGGCTTTTGGAGAAATGATTGTGAGGCTCTGCGGGCCGGATTAAATAGTTCACCGGGCCACATGTGGCCCCCGGGCCTCAGTTTGCCCACCCCTGGTCTAACTCCTTCTCCCTGTTGATTCTTCCTTCAGTACATTTTCAAGGAGCAGGAATACAACAAACCCTTCTTCAGCACCTTTACCAAGACCTCCATGTTTGTGCTGTATCTGCTGGGTTTCCTGCTGTGGCGTCCCTGGAGGCAGCAGTGCACCGGCTCTCTGAAGCGGCGGCACGCTGCATTTGTAAGTTGTTAATGCATTCATGCACCACCGGGGGCAGTGTGCTCTTTCAGGGCAGTGTTGAAATGCCCTTGAATGACCTTTTGAAAGTTTAGTTGTTTCTCACTGTGAGAATTGTTTGAATCACTTGTTCTCGCAGTTTGCTGATGCCGAGGCATATTTTGCGCCGTGCACCACCGACAGTACTGTAACTAATTGTTTGGTATGTAATTACTCTGTTTTCCTGACATAACTGTCTCACGTTTTTGCGGTTTTGTTGCTGCAACTTTGATTTGGCTTTGATTCCAGAGTGAGCCGCTGTACGTCCCACTGAAGTTCCAGGACGTTCCTGCTGAGCATTCAGACATGTTAAATGGAGACTGTGAACCTTGTGAGTATGTTGTTGTTGTTGTTGTTGTTGTTGTTGTTTGTCAGCAGAGCGTCAGAGATGAAGTTGTGGCTGACTTAATTTTCACATCACCGCTTGGATAAAATCAGATTTATGAAGGTCATCTGTGCTCCTCTTCCTCGGGGCTGTTTAACATTGAGAGCAGCATCTTTTCACACTTCATTATTGAAAATTGTATGTATTATAACCACCCAATAAGGGAAAAAAAACAGCCTCCAGCAGTTGAATCTGTCTCTTGATCTGTATCGCTCTCTCTCTGTCTCGCTGTCCTGGCAGCTTCCAAAAAGCATCGGGTGCGTTTTAGTAACATCATGGAGGTGCGTCAGCTTCCCTCCACTCAAGCTCTGGAGGCCAAACTGTCCCGGATGTCCTACCCAGCGGCCAAAGACCACGAGGCCATGCTGCGAACCGTAGGAAAGTTCACCATCACCGATGTGGCAAAAATCAGCTTCTTCTTCTGCTTCGTGGTGAGTAAATCCAAGCAGGAGCCTCCGCTTTAGGCCCCGTTTACGTGTTTTCACATTAAAACCATAAACTTTTGTCGTGTTTGACTTGAAAACGGGTTCCTGAGTTGAGCATGTTTGAAACGCCCTGACCTAGAGGGGGCGCTGTTTCCTTTCTGAACACTTTTTTCCGCCCAAAAGGAATTCATGAAACAGATCGTGGATTTAACATGAGCAGGTATTATGAGGTGTTGTGGTCCCATTTTGTACGGGTGTTTATTTATATCACGTCCTGTTTCTCTTCCAGTGGTTCCTGGCTAACCTGTCCTATCAGGAGGCCCTGTCCGACACTCAGGTGGCCATTGTCAACATTCTGTCCTCCACCTCAGGTGAGCGTTCTTAACGACACCCATACACGAACGAAACAGACCATTTTAACGCTTAAAATGTTTGGATTCTTCCCCTTTATCAGGCCTGTTTACACTCATCTTAGCGGCCATATTTCCCAGCAACAGCAACGACCGTTTCACCTTGTCCAAGCTGTTAGCCGTGGTTCTGAGGTAAGTGCTGCTCTCCTCCTCAAAAGAGGATCTGTCCTCTCTCACAGCTTCACGTTCTTCAGCATAGGAGGTGTTGCCCTCGTCAGCATCTCCAGCGTGGACGGCGACAAGGGCATGACAGGTAAGGACGGACAGAGCGAGTTACCCATCAGGCTTTTTTATCATCCTCTTCTCGGATCTGCCTGACTGTTGTGTAATGACAGGTTCCATGTGGTCGCTGGTTGGGGCCATGCTGTACGCCGTCTACATCGTCATGATAAAAAGACGGGTGGATCGGGAGGACAAGCTCGATATTCCAATGTTCTTTGGTGAGGGAACCCTCCGTGTACACGTATTTTCAGTGTGAAGCTGCTGTTTTACTTATTGTTTTGCTGCACTCCTGCATGTAGCTGTAGGCAGCATGACTGACGGAAGGTTTCCTCTCCAGGGTTTGTGGGCCTGTTCAACCTGCTGTTGCTGTGGCCCGGCTTCCTCCTGCTCCATTACACGGGCTTCGAGGCCTTCGAGCTTCCCAGCCAGATGGTGTGGACATACATCCTCATTAATGGCCTCATTGGAACAGTTCTGTCAGAGTTCCTCTGGCTTTGGTGAGCACATCACCCTAATGGAGTCAAAACCCTGCTAGTCTGTCGCTAAGTAACTAAATAACCGAGTCCACAACGGTCTGCCAGGCCCGATAGTCAGCAGTTGCAGGCGTTTTAAAAAAAACTGCAATTTAGCCTCTTATATTTTAAATCCAGGAGTTAAAATCCACATTGTCTCATCAGGGGAACGGATGTTTTGTAAAATGAGGCTGTTTTCGTCTTCGCAGGGGCTGTTTCCTCACATCGTCCCTGATTGGAACTCTGGCGCTGAGCTTGACTATTCCTCTCTCTGTCCTGGCCGATATTTGCATGCAGAAGGTAATCCCTGAACAATCAGAGGTTGTTTTGTTGTGCTCAGGACGACAGCCGCGTTCTATTAAAGCTGCTGCTGTCTGTGTGAAACCTCAAGTAAAGAATGTGAGCCCGCGCTTTTGGAAGGACGATGCCGATGCTCATGCACGTCTCTGGCCAACAGGTGCGCTTCTCCTGGCTGTTTTTCGCCGGGGCGGTCCCCGTCTTCCTCTCCTTCTTTATTGCCACGCTCTTGTGCCATTACAACAACTGGGATCCCGTCCTGGTGGGGCTGCGGAGAGTATACGTCTTTATCAGCAGGAAACATCGCATTCATAGGTCTGTGAAACGTTATCCTGATGACGATCTTTTCCCTTTAACTCAGCACGATTTAAGGCTGAATATTCTATTTATCTTACTTACATTATGTTAATGTTACATTTGACACATTTATCCTAACATTATGGGTAATAAATGCATAATTATACCTGGTCAACATTAGTTCTTTTTGGTTAATCAACCGTAACAGCATCAAATGTGGTTGCCATGGCGTTGATGAAACAGCTGCAGCGGGTTTACCTAAACAGACGTGCTCCTGATGACTGAACATGGTGCTTCAGTGAGCAAATGGAAGTTTTATTTCTAGCGCACACACACACACGCACACGCACACACACATCTTGGATCCGAAGTTATTTTACACTTAAGTAACTTTGTGACAGACTAAAGCGTCTTTCTCAGCGCTGTTGTGACATATTAATTATAAATTGACCTTAACAGCCATGAACACTTAGGAGTCCTTTTCTTTGACGTTCTCTCAAGGACAATCCCTGCAGTTTGTCACGCGCAGCCTCGCTCGGTTAGCTCTGTTATCAGATGTATCCGCTACACTGGCTGCCCTCTCTCTCTCTCTCTCTCTCTCTCTCTCTCTCTCTCCGTTCTGCTGTGAACACTTGCGCAGCATCACTGAGGGATGGAAATGAAAGTAACGACGGTTGTCGTAATGATGACTGTGATGATGATTGACACGCGCCTCCTTCTGCCTGCAGACTTCCGGGAGACAGCGAGCAGTGCGAAAGCCTTATTCCTCTCAACACCATCTCGCCCAGCGATGCAGGCTTCCGTTAGCCATCCAGCGGCAGAAGTAACGATTCAGTTTCTCTGTTTACCGCTGAATTTAACTCCGCTGCATTTAATTTACCTACCTCAAAGGGTGGACTTTATCCACCATAGTATATGTAAAGTTGCACACACATATTTACCCATGCTTCTCACATGCAGGAGATGCAGTAAATGTCAGTTAGATTGAGATGCATGGCAGTAAAAAGCAAACTGCAGTGACGTCTGGACTGACTTTCATGTTCCGTGAAACGACTGCAATCTTCTCGCCTTGTCTCCCCAGGTGGTGATTGTGGACCTCTGAGTGGAGAATTTGGGTTTCAGAGTGGTGGAACTACTCCAGTGCCTCATATTGAATCTATTTATTTTTTTTTTGCAGTGTTGGGACTGCGTGTTTTTTCTGCAGCATCAGTTTTTATGCTCACATCCCAGATGTCGCACACTGACGTTCTGGTCATGGTTTTCAAGATGGTGCTTGGACTGTGGGACATTATCAGTAATTACTGCAGCGCCGCCGTGTGACCAGGTGTAACGGTACGTTTATAACACTATCAGAGACAGAGCAGCTGTGAGACGAGCCTTGTTGTTGAGATTCTTTGCCTACGTTAGGGGCGAGACGCCACGCTAACCTCTCTGAGGTGTCCAAGCATTCCAGTTGTTTGTTTTTGCACACCGTTTAAACCTTCAGATAAATATATATATGGAACGGTCGGAACAGACTACTCTCAACTGTTCAGCATCAACAAATTGCCATACAAAAGTGAAATGCGTTAGGTTAAAATGATCTGTTTTTGATTATGGTTTTATTTTGTAATGAATATTACGCAAATTACTTCCACCTGCTGGTGTAGAGAGTCATTGCAGCTTGCAGCACAGATGGGAGGACTGCTGTTGTAGTTGATGTGGTGTGCTCACTTCCAGCTACACAGAAAGTCAGCTGTGCTTGGGGTCCTTCAATCTAGCCAACCCAATGATACTGTACCCATTCAGTCTGATATGAAGGCCTCTACAGGAGGTCGGCGCAAATAAAAATACGAAAACACTACGATTGAAGGAGGAAGCGTGTCATAAGCAGCTAGCTTGTTGCTCTGACGGAGCAGTCGTGTTTAAATGTGAATCAACGCTATCTTTCACCCTAAGCTACAACATCCATCGCTGTGATTAACATTAACCTTTTCAAAATGAGTGTAATTACTGCGCTCAGTGACACGTTTTGATGTGAAATTCATACGACCACTACAGATTGTTCTGAAGGTGTACCGCTCTGTGAGTTTGTGGACCACAAACTTTTCTTTCTTTCCTTTTTTTTTTTTTTAAATTCTCTGTATTTTGTGATTTCAAATGAAGAAAACTGGAGCATTTCTTTGATCGGGATGCGTCTGGTTGTGATCCAGGATGCGCGTGGTCCAGGCTGAAGTGCAGCGTAAATGTTATTCTTCTCATGCTTTCAAAGCTGCCGTGTTTGTACGTGTTTTACTGGGTGTTTTTATTGCACTCACCATTATAACGGTGGAGGAAGTGATGACTGGCAGCCTGTGCAAACACGAATGGGACCGAGCACTTTAATTATCTGTGTTCATTATTGCCAATCAGCCAATTTTTTTTTAGGGTGAAAGGTTTTCAACTCCTCCTGGTCGTCTTTTATCACTGGTGTTTTGAATCTAAATTATATTTTTATCCAGTTTTGTTTGGTTTTCCTTCTTTCTCAGGTTCTTTTTAAGTGAATCTTTCCACCACAGCTCTTGAATTTCTTGTTTTCAATTATTGTTATTTTAAAAGCCTGTTTTCATACTTATACTGCACTATTAAAATTTATCTTTTTAAAGGTTTGTGTGGTGTCGAACTTGAACAGTCACGAGCAACATTTGTTAAATTTGCTTACAAAAAAAAGAAGAAATGAATCCCAATTTCTCAAATTTGTTCCAAAAAAACATTTTCCAAGAGGAAAACTCATAAATCAGAGTGAAATTCCAACAGAACTTTAGAAAGTCGGGATTCGTTGCAGCCATACAGGCCCAAACTCCTCTCGGCTCCCAGCACCACATTAAACACACACTCCCAGCAATCAGAACAGAATTTACTGCAATATATAAACATATAAGTGAATATTGGCATTTTTATGGACTATAAATTGTGTTTAGCTGTTAAACAGGATTAGGAAAGCTTATCGTTCAAGCCGACGATGCGTCGGGCGCAGGAGCGTTCCTGCGGCCTCCCTCCCTGACGCATCCTTCCTGTTTATGCTCAGGGAGATTTAATGTCTCGACTCTCCGTGACTCTGCAGTGACTGATGCTTCCTCATCGACTCTGCTCCGTTTCTTTCAGCCCTTTGGTTGATGGAAACAGGCGTCCTCGTGCTTCCTGAGATCAGCTCATGGTTAATGCTGTTGTCTGTCTCTGACTGTGTGTGTTTGCGCCGTCCGAGCGGACGTGTGATTGTTCAACGCCGGCTTTAATCTGATCAGTTAGAGGCTGCCGTGGCTTACATCACCTTCAGCGTTGCCTCCCATTACTTGCAACCGTCGCTGGGGAGGAACTAAAATTGCAGCATGAGTGAAACGTCGATGGCTGGCGCGCTCTCGGCCTGCGGAAGGAAGGACGAAGGTGAAGAATGGAGCAACCAGGACGCTGTTTTAGGTGGAGAGGCTCTGCTGCTCGGAGCGGTCTCCGAATGAAGCTGGGCAAGCTCACAAAGGCCACTGAAACTGGTTTCAAGGCCTCTGCGGGGCCTCATCAAGCCGGTTGGGGCTCAGTCCTTCTGTTGCTGTCGGCTTGGCTGTGTTTCCCAACATCAACACTCAGAGAAAAACGTCTTCTTCACCTCCGCCTGCCTGGACCTTCCAAACACTGAACTTTTCAACTGGCCTGAAAAGCCTGCTGGTCTGTTTACGCCGTCATTCCCAGGCCTTGGAAGGTGAGGCGGCGCTCTCTGGCTTTATCTCCTCCTCCGCCTCCACACCGACAGCGCAGGCTGTTGGTCTTGAGGAAGTCTGATTGAGGAGCGTTGGGACGGCTGATTAATGTTTAACTGCTGCGCCCTGGTGGGTGGGCGGAGGAAACGCTGCGGCTGCTGTGTTGGCTCACTCGTTGCTCAGACGGAGGTGAAACCACCAGAGGAGGTGGTGCCGCTCTCGGGGGGACTGGGACGATCCTAAGGAATGGGACACGGACCTGGTTCTGGACATTTGGGGACTCTGAATATTTCACTCCAAGCTTTGAAGGTTCCCGTGAAGGTTCCTGTGAAGGTTCCTGTGTCCGGGGTTCTAACATGAGACACCTGGTGTGATCTGGAGCGTCCCTCTGTTTGGAACACCACTCCCTGGAAAAGATTGGGAGCGAGCCTCTGCCGTTATCTGGGAAAGCTGCTGAATCTCGTCTCTAATCTCGGCGGCTGCGCCCAGCGGAGCTGATAAGCTGCCCGTAGAAGAAGAAGAAGAAGAAGAAGAAGAAGAAGAAGACCTGAGATCTGAGCCCAGCAGCCATGAGCGAAGAAGTAGAGGCGCCAGACGATAAGGACTGGAGGGAGCTGGAGCCCAACTACGAGATCAAAATCTTCCTGACGGTCCTGTACAGCCTCATGCTGGTGACGGGCATTGTGGGTAATTCCGTCACCATCAGGGTGACCCAAGTGCTGAAGCAGAATGGCTACCTGCAGAAGAACGTGACCGACCACATGGTCAGCCTGGCCTGCTCGGACCTCCTGGTGCTGCTCATCGGCATGCCGGTGGAGCTCTACAGCGCCATCTGGTTCCCGTTCTCCTCGGCGTCTGGCAACATCTCCTGCAAGATATACAACTTCCTGTTTGAGGCCTGCAGCTACGCCACCATCGTGAACATCGCCACGCTTAGCTTCGAGCGCTACATGGCCATCTGCCACCCGTTCCGCTACAAAGCCTTCAGCGGGAGGCGAACCAACGCCCTCATCGCCTTCGCCTGGCTGGTGTCCGTGCTGGTGGCCCTGCCGCTGCTCATCGCCACGGGAACGCAGGGCCACATCCCCCTGCGGGCGGACAGGCCCGTGCAGAACCTGACCTTCTGCACCAACCTGCGGGAGCACTGGGTGATGTACCGCTGCAGCCTCTTGGTGGCCTTCATCCTCTACATGGCCGTGCTGGTCTGCGTGGCCGTCATGTGTCGCGCCATGATCCGAGTCCTCCGCACGCCCATGGCAGCCGCCGACGGGGCCGCCAACGGGACCCAGAGAGCGCCCAAGCACGAAAGCTCCAGGGTGAAGATGGCCAGGAAGCAGACCATCATCTTCCTCGGTAGGTGGACGGTTTTTCTCTCCTTCGATCCTTCCTTCCTTCCTGGAGCTGCTCGGCTGCCGCGTCTGGCTCAGAGAGGCCGGCTGTCGCTCCGTCCCCACGCCTAATTCAGGGCGTTAAACCTCCATCCCGACAGCGCATGTAGCTGCGTGCACGTCAGGACCAGCTGGTCACTAGTTTAACACAAACAGACAGAAACGACTGTCTGCTCGACAAAGAAGAAGAACTGGTTCATTTTCTTCTGTGGTGGTGGTGGTGGTGTGCAACTGGGAGAAACGTTAGCATTCCCAGTGCCTCTGACTGGATGGATGGTTGGATG
The DNA here is from genome assembly GCA_016586285.1 of Arothron firmamentum. Classification (NCBI taxonomy): domain Eukaryota; kingdom Metazoa; phylum Chordata; class Actinopteri; order Tetraodontiformes; family Tetraodontidae; genus Arothron; species Arothron firmamentum. The sequence continues at coordinate 113,034 of BJFM01005288.1, forward strand.
GATGGATGGATGGATGGATGGATGGATGGATGGATGGATAGAGAGAAAATTACACTATTCACGGCGATTGTGGCTTCAGAATAGTATGAAATACCAGCCGAGATGGAGGTGAAGGTGAACACATTCATAGTTGCACAGAGGGTGAAACGCACGCACACACACACACACACACACACACACACACACACACACACACACACACACACACACACACACACACACAGCTATACACGGATGTGAATCACAGCACTGGAATTTCTCTTGAAGAACTGCACTAACTGCACTTTTCTGCTTCCGAGTTATTCCCTCTCTCAGTCACAGGTCCACGTAGGAAAATATTACTGTTTATATCAATAACACCAACATATAGAATTATTTCTCTCATTTTTATATAATATATATTTTGTGTGTGTGTGTTGAACATATGATTTCAAATCAATAGAACTTCAGTTTACCTATGATCCATTTTCTGTATTAATATTAATCTGAAAAAAGCAGTTTACTACCCATCTAATTGTATTTTTCCACACGGCCGTGTTAGCATGTATAATGTAGCTGCTGTAAAATTCATGAAGTCTCAGCGCCCCTAAACAAAAGCTAAAGAGAGAATGAGCTGCCAGCCGGACGTCGGCAGTGGAATATTAACTCTGGCTGCAGATTAGCAGCGGGGTCGTTGCAGATCGCCGTCACGCTCTCCTGGGAGACCAGCTGAACTGGATGAGAAGCGTTATTGCGTTTGGCAGACAGAAACAATAACCAGTTCCACTCAAACGATGCTGATTTGCTTAAAAAAAACTTGCTGTGGTGAGCGAAGCGCTCCCGTCGCAGCTCTCCAGGACGCAACTTTTAATCCTTGAAGGGCTCCCTGACTTTGGAGAGTAATTAAAAGCAGAGAACATCCTCATTAAGTTGCCCACACATCACGTACGGGACGGAGGGTTAATTACTTTAGAGGTATTTCCACTCTGTGGGCGCCTGCATTTCACACATGAATATTAATTTGCCTTTTCTGCTTCCTGTCTTTGACCTGTGACCTTTTTGATTTTTCCAAACCATTTATGATGAAAGATGATGAAAGATTGTGTGTGTGTGTGTTTTTCTTTTTTTTTAATTAGTGTTAATATGACCTTTAAACTTTAAGGCAGCAGAACAAGTTGTTTTTTCCTGTAATTATCCGTTAAAAACAATCAAATCTCTGTAGTCTGCTGTCCATCAACCATCCATCCATAGATACACCAAGGTGAGAAGTGTGAACACACCCCTGTCAGGTCACCTGTCCACCCCACACACACACAGCAAGTGTGTGTTGATTGATCCTCTGTTGACATCTTTGGAGGGAGCGTGCACACTCTCGGTCCGGCCCCGGCTGGGACATGCTTTGGGATGCGAGGGGACGTTTTCCTTCAGCCGAGCTCCCACAGCCGACCGCGTTGACCAGCTTTTAATGGAGGGAAAGCGGCTCAACTTTGTCCTCCCGCCGGCAGATGTGATTTCTCCGCCAGATTAAACCTCCCCGGCAGCTTGTTGACGTTCCCCCGCCGCCCTCCTTCCATCTCCTCCGCCGTCACATCAGAAATAAACCTCGGGTAGGGATTGTTAAGCCTCCTCGGTGCAGGTCGATAACCGTGCTTCAGTCTGGCTGTTGCCCCGGGCGACAGATAGCGCAGTAATCAGCTCCGGAGGCCCCTGAGGCCCCCCTGGCGCGCAGCGCGGCTAACGGCTAAACCTGAGGCGCTGTGGTCTTTAATCCAAACCTGAAGACTGGGCAAGATAGAACGCCTGTAATCAAACGCTGCGTCCTGCACGGGACCCACTGGTTTCACTGGTTCTGTGTCCAGTCCATACATTTAGACTCCAGCTGCACCAGTTGGTCTGGAAATGAGAGCAGCCGACGCACATTCGCTCCCTGTTGCACAATTTGGAGGCATCTTTTCTTTAAAGAGCATCCCGGGGCAAATATCTTACTTTAACACAGATTGCGTTCTTATTTTTAAAAATAAAATCAACTTTATTCACAGACAGATGGAACAAAGCAAACCTTACTCTGGATCTGGTCGCCTGAACAGCGATGAGGAGAGAATCGCTCGGCTTAACAATCATAAATATTCCTTTTCTGCTTGTAATATTTAAAGTGCATTTAAGAGCCTTTAAGGCTAACTCGGTTGGCTCATTTCAGGTCTGGATGTCTACCCGCAATAAAAAAAACACCCCGGAGTGATTTAGTTTGCGATAAGATGCGAGATAAAACTTTATACGACTCCCGAGATAAAAAGTTTGAGTCCTCGGATGAGCGGCTTCGGGAGCAATCTCTCTCTCTCTCTCTCTCTCTCTCTCTCTCTCTCTCTCTCTCTCTCTCTCTCTCTCTCTCTCTCTCTCTCTCTCTCTCTCTCTCTCTCTCTCTCTCTCTCTGTTGCAACAAAAGCTGGATCACATAAAAAGTAATGAGTTTGTTTAGGGGCAGATTACGTCTCCGGCCCGGAGCCTCTGATTTATGTGTCCGGCGACAGCTTGTTGAAACAAAGGGCCCTGAACTCATCCTACAAACACACACCTATCCATATATTTTATATATTGATGACAGTTCACACTAAGCGCCGTTGTTGGTCAGGGAGGCTTCGGAGAACCTGGGTGGAATAAAGGCCAGGCTCTGCAGACAGGTGTTGCAGATGGGGCCCTGCGGCCATGTTTGTGCCCCAGCTGGAGCTCTTCCTCCAGGCTCTGATCCACAGCCATTTCTCTCATCTGATAATGTTGCGGGTTTACGGTCGCACGTCGCCGTGCAGGCACGGCGGCAGCGGCAGCGGCGGCGGCAGCGGCGGTCGCCCTGAAGGCTGATATCAGGAGCAGCCGCTCTCTGAACGCCGCGGTTTCATTCGAAAGTCCACATCAGAGGTTAGGTAAACACCAAAGAATCCAAAGGAGCATCCGCCATGATAAATAATCCCTCATTTGGGAGGATAATCTCAACACTGAGGCAGCAACAGAAGCGTACGTTTTAAATTTGGAACGATCCAAAGGTGCGTAGGTCAAAAGGACGTCTATCAGCCTGCAGGACCTCGGCTTCTGCCAGCTTTAATCGTGTTCTTTCACCCTCAAAGTGAGCTCATTTTTATGCTTTTGCACTTGGATCGCAGCAGCAAAGCCCTCTCTGCCCTGACTGGAATAAACCCACAAGTTTCAGGCGAATTAAAAGAAACATTCTGTGTTTTTAAACGTAGAAAAATCTGTGATAAAGACGTTTGGGCGTGTGGGCGTTGTGGTGAATTAGAGCTGTGAGACGCGGCTGTGTTTGACATTGGATCCGTCCTGGTGCCCTCACAGCCAGAGCTTTAAATCAGTATCTCACACAGCTCAAAATAACTTATTATTATGCGAATAATGAGGCAGAATTGGGGGCTGCAGAAGGCTGCTTTGTTCTCCCAGTGCTTCCCAGTCCTCCGCAGCGCTTCTGTGTACTCTCTGGAGTGGAGATTCTGGGTTCAAGGCATGTTTGTACTCCCCACCAGGGCTTTGATAATATTTGCCTTGATCACAGGTTTCTCATTATCTAAAGGACACACACACACACACATGCACACACACACACACACACACACACACACACACACACACACACACACACACACACACAGAAACACACACATTCTGCACAACGGATGATGAAAACAGATCAAATAATGCAGCTGCTGCACTTCCTCCTTCTGGATCCTCTGCTTTTATTTTCTTCATCAGGGACCTCAGATAGGCAAAATGATGAAAAAAAGTATTAAAGTGACCATGGAGAGAGAGAGAGAGAGAGAGAGAGAGAGAGAGAGAGAGAGAGAGAGAGAGAAAAGAGAGAGAGAGAGTTCATGTTAGAATTCTTTACTTTCTCAGATGTAACCAAGCTAAATCAGCATGATTTTAGTGTTGCACTTTAAAACAGATGTTGGTTTGTTGTATTTTCCTATTTAAATAAACATTTTTATAACCTCAAAATCACTTTTATTCATTGACGGATAGTCGGTTGTTGTTTTCTTGCGGCTCGGCTGGAGATGTTTCATTTAGCTGCAGCCTGTTTTGCTCAGGAGGAAACTCTCCATCCTAGTTTGACTAACTAGGCCCCCATGAAGCTGGAAACAGCCCTGGTTACACGCCAGTAACAAAACTCTGTCCTCAGGTGACATTTAATTAAGGGGAGGAAAAAAACAAATAAAATGAATAAAATCAAAGACAGAGGGAGCATAAAAACCTCTGTCCATTTCTGCGCTCGTCATTAAAATGTTTAACGGCTGCAGATGCTCTCCCTGCTGCTCTCCCGCACACGCGATTAGTCCACAGAGCTAAAAAGACGGGCAATTAATTTGTAGATAATCTTGTTTAATTCCCTTTAATTAGCAGTTTACACATTTCCCTTCGCCAGTCCGGAGCTTTGGGACCGTCGCTGATGAGTCTGTCAGAGCAGAGATCTGCATTCACCAGGAGAAGAATGGAAAGATGATATTATATATAATAATGATCACACACACACACACACACACACACACACACACACTGGAAGTGGGTTGGGGTCGCGTAGCAAGAAAATCACAATGAAAAATGGGGAAAAAAATGAAATATGACACCAGGCCAGCCTGGAAAGACTGGTGTGATCGGCTTCTGGACCAAACCAAGGTCGGCCACAGCTGGCTGACATCTGCCAGATGTGAACAAACCGGCGCATCCAGGTGCGACTGAGCCAGAATCACCTGATCCGCAGGAGCGGGGAGGGGCAGAGAGGACTCCGTGGGTCTCCAAGCAACAGCATGCACCGCTGTCGGGACGGCGTGGGTCTAAATGTCCACGCAGCGGCGCGGCTAATGGGGTGGCCCCCGGCCCCGGGCCGCAGCCGTGTTTGCACGTCGCGCGGCTGCGAGCAGGCGACGGCCACCTCTGCGCAGCAGCGCAGCGCCGCAGAGCCGCGTCCACGGCCTCCGGTGGTCGCCGTGCACTTAAAAAAGAGGCAGGGAGAAAAAAAATAGGCGAGGCATTTTGGAGAGAGATGGGATGCTGGAGGCGCGAGAGGGTGAAGGTGTGCAGGCGCCGGTTCGCTGCTCTGCTTCCTGTTATTGAAGGAATCTTTTGTATGAGGGCTTTAGAAAAGCAGGCCTGCTCCGTCTGCCATGTTTTCATGCTCTACTCTGTTAGTCTGACATAAACTACAGGTTCTTCCGTCCCGGCGAAGATTCGGGAGCCCAGAGCGAAACTCCTCTGACTGAAGATAAATATTTACCTGCCCGTCCTCTTCACACATAAACCGAGGTGGAGAGAGGTTTGGAAAGCCACATTTCCTCCCCACATTTATTTTGCTGTCTCCACCGGTGACGCCGGGCTAAACATTCCCCCAGCGGGCTCTAAGTGAGCACATTTATCTGCGTTGCGCAGCAGGAAATGACATCTCAGGACAGAGAGGCTGCTGAATGCTGAAAGGCTGTTTAAAGCACTATTATACACTCCACCAGGGGAGGAGGTCATGTGACAGCAGGCGTCTGTCTGTCTGTCCGACTATGAATGCGAAAAGTTGCATTTGGTGATGTTCTGGATTCTGGAGGGACTTGGGCCTTTGATCCTCCAAAGATCAAAGGTCAAGGGGCTTTGATCATAAAGCGAGCTACTATCTTATGCAACCTTGTGTTCTTACTGCCTAGACGTGCTGTCTGCGCGCTCCCAGTGCTGTTCTAGTTCCCATTAAAGCACCGTGGGGGGGTGGGGGTGCGGGTGGGGGTGGGGGGGCAGCAGATCAGTAAACAAGGATGTGTTGGTCCCTGCCAGAGTGGGCGCATGACTCAGGCCAGACAGGTGGGATTAGCGAGCGGGCAGGTTTAGCAGGAGCAGCGTCCCGGGGCTCAGGCCTGGGCTGCTCAGCATGCTGCAGCTCCGGGTGGAGGAGAACACCAACCGCTCGCTCCTGGATTGGTCGTTAGTACCCTTTAACTGGGCCATAAGCAGGCGCCCACGCGTCCTTTATTACAGCCGTGTTATTGCACGTGCACACTCGGGTGCGCGCTGCGGATGGTTGTGGATCCACGGGGCGGGCGGGTGGACTGTTGTCGTTTTAGCAGTCGTCTTTCTGACCACTGCAGAGTCCACCTCGGCTTTTTAGGAGTCATGGTCAAGGGCAGCGGCGCCAGGCTTGTTGCCAGGGCGACAGGCTATCGACCCGCTTCCCAGTGATGTTCCCGGGATTATCCGCTGAAGATATTTTTTTTTCCTTTTCAGAGCCCGTTGGAGCTCCGCGACCCTGTTCTATCAAATGCGTATTTGTGTTTTTTAACCCTAAATCTTAACATCTCGGTTCTCTTTCCTCCAGGTCTGATCGTGGCCTCGCTGACGCTGTGCTGGCTGCCCATGCAGATCCGCCGCGTCATGATGGCGGCGCTGCCCAAGTCCAGCTGGACCGCCCCTTTCTTCCGGAGCTACGTGGTTCTCCAGCCCGTGGCCGACACCTTCTTCTACTTCAGCTCGGTCATCAACCCGTTCCTGTACAACCTGTCCTCCAGACAGTTCCGGGAGGTGTTCGTCCAGGTCCTGCGGTGCCGCCTCACCATCCAGCACGTCAACAAGCGCACCCTCCCCGACGCGGCGGCCGCCACCGCCGCCCGCTCCCTCCGGCCGCTGCTGAGGTCGCTGCGTCGCGACCCGGGCGCCCGGTCCAGCAAGGCCGCTCCGAGCGTTCGGGTGGAGGACGATTCAGGGGTGGCTTCTCTCAGCAAGACGGAGGAATCGAACGCAATTCTCCAAACTGCAGATTTACCGGAGGAGAGTGAAGTCTGAGGTGGTCCTCGGGACAAAACCGAACCCTCAGGTGGGCTCTGGGCTCCTGGACTCGTTCCAGCTGTGGCCCCAAATGAGTTCTTTAAATCACCGTTCAGTTGTTTTGAACTGAAGGGTGTTAAAGGAAAAAGAGAGATCAGCTGATTGACGAGATCATCCACATAGGTGGATGGTTAATTTTTTTTAAATAGAGGAATTAGCCAAACTTCTTCAAAGCTTCTGTGCATCAAATTTGACACATTAATCACGCAACGACAATAAAAGGTCCAACGAACAGTTTGTGAGCATCATAAACACTCCGGGATGTTTATTTGTATCACCTTAAAGTGAATAATTCATGTCTTAATTCTTAAACAGCTCAGAAAACATGGATGGAAAACAAAAACCGGTTGCCTAGCGACGGGCAACGGGCAAAATGACTCAGCAAATAAAATAATTTAGAAAAAAAAAATGGATTCCTTTCTTGAATGTCAGTGTTATAACTGTCACCATGACGTCAACACCAGTTGGTGCGTTTGGGTTCATTAGTTTGGAGCCGCGCATGACATTAGCGCCCCCTAGGGGGACCAATGTGAAGCAAAGGTTTTCTAAAGCCCAAATTTACGGAGGTGCCGTAAACGCCTCACCGACTTTCTCTGCGTCAAAGGCCCGTAGCTCCTCCCACACCTGGACACACCGGCCACAGGTGAGGTGAGAGCCTTGGCTGAAGGTCCGTAGATGGCGAGGGCTCGTTCTAGTGATAAGAAGAGAAGAAGAAGAAAAAAGAAGAAGAGAGGAGATACGAGCGGAGTCGGGAGGTGTGTTCCACCTGCCGGATCTGTCCAATCAGCTTCAGCGGACGAACCAGGTGAGTCAGCGCGCTGGATTTAAAAGTTTTGCTATAAACGCCATGTGGGACACGCACGACACGCCGAGTGATTTGTTTCACCTTCTCTTTGCGCTTCCTCGTAAACGTCCCTGCAGTGTTTCATTCCTGAAGTCAAGATGGATGTTTGGCTGGTTAATGTCGGAGTTTGAGGCTGTTAACACTCAACCGTAAATTCTTACATTGTGAGGGGGCGTTCAAGTTTGGTCTTTATGATGATGTACCTTTTTAAAATGCTGTCTGTGTTCCAGCAGCCATTAAATCCACATTACTGATGGCTGCGTTTCAAAATATGCTCATACTCTGATACCTCGTTTGCTGAAAATGATATGGTGCAGAAAAAAAGGCTCCACAGTGAATTTTCTCATAAAAAATGCAAACGATCTGATCCCATTATCCATTTGACAGGGCAGAAAGTAAGTTGCTACCATCTTATCTATGTATCGTGGACACATAGACGCAAGATAGTAAATGAGTTTTTAAGTTTTGGTTTATTGTGTTTGGACAAGAGGCCCAAACAGGCAGGTTCAGGGTCTGAATCTGAGGATGGAAGTGAGCGTTTGACCGTCTGGCGTGGGTAAATAAAGCAGACAAGAATGACCCCCGCCCCCCCGCTGTGGGCCCAGCTGGCCCGCCGCTGGTCCGCCCGCCGCGCCGTCCTCCGCCGCAGCGCCTCAAAAGCGTGAATGTGACAAACGCGATGACGGAACCCTTCCTAAAGGTTCACGGGGCTCCCAGAAACCAGTCCAGTCCTGTTCATCCTGGAGCTTCCCAGTCCACCCAACCAGCGCCTCTGCCTGTCAGCACAGCGCCGGGGCCGCCAGGCTGCCGGCCAGCACCAGCACCAGCACCAGCGGCGCGCTCGCCGCCACGCCGGCCGATGGCTGCAGGCGTTTCTTCTGGCGCAGCCCGTTGCAGAGCGGCGTGTTGCAGCACGTGATGCACACCGAGTTGAGCTTGCCGGTGCAGAACTGCTGGTAGCCGGAGGAGGCGATCAGACAGGCTCCGGACGAGGCGCAGGACTTGCGGTAGTGCACCCCTGAAACGAGGACAGGA
>BJFM01005288.1:121792-135399 GCA_016586285.1 Arothron firmamentum
GGGGGGGGAGCATTAGGCTGCTAATGAGAGGATTAGTGGCTGAGAGAAGGAGATGAACCACAGGCGGAAACAATGGGAGGAGGACATGTAATTAAGAAGAAATTGGATCCATTATTTCATCAAAGGGAACATCCTGAATGTGAGAACGCTGGTTTGAAGTCGGGACACTTGGCTCTCCTCCGCCTCTCTGAAGGCTTCACGCAGACTTTCCGCTGGCGTAATCATCTCTGGATGAGGGAAACATCTTCACAATATCTTCTGTAATTAAGGCTGATGTCTGATTACGCTGTTTTTACACCAGTAACGCAAGAGCGACGGTCGTCGGGGGCGACTGGCGGGGGCGTGTCTGCGGTGGGACAGACCTGCTGGCTCTGCAGGAGCCTGCCGGCCTCCGACACGCGCTGCATCACAAGATGCTTTCGCTAGCCTGCTGCTGCTGCACCCAGTGGGCTTGTGAGGATTAAAGGTCACTTCCATCGCTCCCCGTCTCAAAGAAGCCGAGTTTACTCCAGCAGCTGTAATTCACATCTGAACAAGGTTCGGGAGGGGAATTAAAGCATGACATTAGCTCGGTGTGCGGGACACATTTAGCGTTGTAAATTGGCTTATAAGCTTTAAGAAAAATGTCAAGAATGTTTGCGAGGTTGGCGGAGAGAGGACTTAACCTTTACCTGACATTTAGCTTCAGAAGAGTGGAGATATGAGCGCAAGCCTCCAATAACCCTTGCAAGCCCTCCATCCCTTCCTCCACCTGAGCGTGGCAAACAGCTTAACCGCTCTACGTTCATTTTAGTGGAGCAGCCCCCTGTGTTTTCACTCTGCAAACACCAGTGGAGGAACCAGACGGCCCATCCAGTGTGAAATGTCCCAAAGTCCTGCGGGGGGGGTGTGGGAAGTGTGTCCCCGTCTCACGAGGCTGCAGCTGAAACCCTGAACCAGAGCCTTTCGAAAACAGCTCCTTCAAAACAATTAAATCACCGACTCGGTGGTTTTATCTCCACCAGTAGCCGGAAAATGGAAAAGCTGCTAAAAGTGTAGCTGTTCTTCAGCTTCTGCAGAGGCTCACAACGTCTCCTTTCCTCCAGGGCGCCCAGCCAGACCCAGCCCGGGCCTGTCGGGCCGGACTGGGCGAAAGCTCATCTGGCACAGCTAAATAAATTACCTCTGATCCTCAGAACCTTTCACACCTGCCACTAAGTCGGGGAAGGAAGGAAGGCTGCACTTGCAGCTGCCTTCTTTGTACCTTTGCACCAAAACCGAAGCTTCCACATCAGAGTGATTTAAAGACGTCGACATTTACGCTTTTTTTGTTTTCAGCCTTTATAAATTGTGCTTCGTGAATGAATTCCTTTTGTGATTTGACTTTTCTCACCATAAAGGCTGAAATAGTTGATGGAAATTTTGATTGCCAAACAAAATAAGCGAACCTTTTTTGTTTCGCGTGCGAACGACCTTGAACGACCGTCAGAGGTGGCGAATTTCCCTCTAGCGGAGAAGAATCTCCCAAAATCGAAAGCGGGGAGACTCGTTATCACGCCGACGGGCTTCGGGGGGGAGTTTAATTTTCTTCATCCGTGGGAACGGGATTCGGAGCTTCAGTCCAAATTATAATGTTGAGTTAATTTACGGTGGAAAAGAGGTGAAAAGTCTTATCAGCCGCGTGAGAAGCCGAACACTCAGCGTAATGAGAAGCGTCATGGTCAGCTACACAGGGTGAGGACGCGTCCAGGAGTCTGCAGAACTTTAGATTGCCTCTCCAAATTAGATCTTTTATCAAAGGAGGAGCGGCGGACGTGGCGGGCACAGAGCCGTGTTGACAGGATTCCCTCCGTGAACGATGGCTGGGTGAGAAAAGTCAAAGGTTTGTCCGGCGGTGTGTCCGTCTGCTCCCTGCACTTTATTATCCGGCGCCATCAAACCGATGGAGCCGAGGATGGACGGCCCTCGGTTTATGAAGCAGCATAAAGATGTCGGCTGGATTAATGGCCGTTTGGCGGCGGTGATTAAAATGGGAGCAGCTCCACTTTCAGACGTGAACCTGTTGGGTTTTTTTTTCTTTTCTTTCTTCTCTTTGAGGCAACGACAGCCAAACTGTGTGGCAGATGAAGCCCGTGGTATACGCTTTAACCTCTCAAAGTGACCATCCTGTGAAATTTTAAAAAGCTGCACATTATCAGGAGTTTCAGGTAATTGAAGTTGTTGTGATTAGATGAGGTGAAGCCTTAAGGTTGGAACGTTGGGAGCGTGAATTTATCTCCTCAATACCGTGTGGGGTGATTACGCTGCCTTACATAATCAGATTAGTTTCAAAAGTATGTAAAAATGTGAGCAGAGCAGCTGTGGATAAATCCAAACGCGTAATCTGTTTATCACTGAGCCATTTGGTTATATAAAAGACGCCAAGGTGTAATAACCGCTTTACATGTAATCTGATTAGATTCGTTTGTTGGTATTAAAGCTAAGGCTGTAATTAGTGGTTTTTGCCTTCCTCCAGCTCAACACGGTGAAAAAGTCAGAACTGCCGTCAAGCAATCACTTTAAATAAAACTTTGAAACACTAAACGCAATCAAGCCGTCATGTAATTGGCTTCCTCAGACTTTCATTAACGACACGCAAACAAACAAAGCATCTCCACCGCTGTCCTTCACACGCCCTTCAGAGCCCAGCGCGCTTCTGCTTCCCGTCGTTTGCATTATTAGTTTAATGCACAGTCACACGCTTGGCGAGGCGACGGCGGGTCAAGGGCCCTCCGACAGCCCCGCTGATCTTTACTCTCAGCGCTTAAGGACATTAGAGGTGGCGGCACAATTGCCGACGCATTCCTCTGCATTTAAATGGTGATGAGGCGCGCTCAGAGCAGGCGTGACGATAACGCTGCCAGATAGATGCACGCGAGCGTTCATGCAGAAATTTTCTTATTAAAGGAGCGTCGGAGTGGCGAACGGCTGCCCTTTTAGATCAGGAAGCGCAATCCCAAAGACAAGCGCCCGGTGCTTTTTCTCATCAGCGGGAAGATTGGAGTTGCCAGGGCTCCCAATTTTTGTTAGGGTGTGAAAATGAGGCGGTCCCGGGTCGTGAGAGCGACCTTGGCGGCCTGAGCTGCACCTGCAGCAGAAGGGTGCAGCAACGCAGGAGAGGCCACTAAAACCCCGCCGAGGACCAATAATCCGCACTTAGCGGCCTGCTAGCATCGATAAAGTTCCGCTGCAGCGGATTGTTTTGGAAAGGCTGGAGTAATAACTGAATAAATTAACTTTTATGAACTCCATAAACTGAGTGAGAGACTGCGGCAGCGGAGCGAACGCGCCGAAACGGCGACCTTCTCCTCCATTAACTGACCTGGAATCCACCTGACGGACATTTAAACCAGATTAACGCGCTGCCCTCTAAACCAAACACTGTCTGTCTGCAGGATAAGAGAGTCCCGCAAAATTCTGCAGAATCTGGGCTCGGTCAGCTCATGTTGAAATTACCGCCTATTAAAACCTGAGCGTTTGCCCTTTTTAAGGCGTTGAGCGGAGGTGAAGACAGCCAGATCACCTGTGCAGCGATGTGCACCTGCGCATGTGGCCCCAGTCATTCTGACTCCTTTAGTAATTAAAAAAAAAGACCTAACATCAACGTTAGTTTGACTTTTCACACATTTTAAAAGCCCATTTGCAGATCAATTTTGTGTGTGACTGTGTTTGGACACCTGCTGCTTCTCCTTTAGCTGATATATTTTACAGGTTCTTCCGCCTTCTTCTCCTAAAGTTCTGCCCGTGGCAGAATGTGTTAAACCTGACCGACGCTTCTGTTCTTTTTTCTTGATGAGGCTGTGACGTGCACGCAGAGGCTCTCTCAGCTGCATGTGGCTGAATCCAGCTGTGCTTCTCCAGCAAAGGAAGCTCTGATGGTGCGTCAGACGCTCCTCTGAGCCTGATCCAGGGCTGCCGGGTGAGTCATGGCTGCACGTCGCATCTAGCTTCAGAGATGGGTCTTAAAAATGAAATAAATCCTGGAAATTAAAATAACAAAGCCCACCAAACAGCAGTTCGGACAGCTGGATTTCTACCAGTAGATGTTTTGCCCCTAAGGTGCACATCAAACGTGACTGCCGTGCAGGAGATGGCGTGACGACACACTCGCCTTCGCCTCTGACAGCAGAATCTGGCCTCGTGACTTGAATCGGCAACGGTTCAACCAACCAAGACGGACAACACAGCAGCGTGTGGGGCGGCTCCGTGGCTCCGTGGGCGACATGCAAAAAGGAAATCTGACTTTTGTCCTTTTAGCAGCTTCACAGAGCTCAAATATTCACCAAACAACTGGGCAGCAGCCAGGATCCTGCTGCCGTGCGTGGGCTGTGCACGCCAGTTGTCAAAACCCAGCTGTTGCCTGAACTCTGGTTGGTTTTTCTCCTCATCTTCCGTTTCTAATGGTCAAATTTTTAGCAGCACGCCGCCACCTGCTGTTGGACCGCGTTGGTTAGCGAGCAACACCCGCTGCGCGCCACTGACCGTCATCCTTCACCAGGACCTCCTTCTGGCACATGTCCTGCACGTTGATGGTGCAGTTGACGACGAACTCTGGGGTGGAGCAGTCGTGTGTCATCTCACACTGGTAGCACTGAATCTGCAGCGACAGCCCTGCAAGCACACAAACACACAGGTAGAATCCACAAAAAAAAGGAAAAAAAGGAGAAGAAAATCTGCTTTAACACTTCAAATTGAGTTATTAATCTGCACTGCGGCTGATGATGGCGCCAGTACTCCAGCTGCAACTTTTGGTGACGCGTCAATGGGTGAAGGTCCTGCAGCAGACCCGCTTGACCAGCCCGTCACGTGACCAAGTTGAGTCGCAAAGACGCTCAGTCGAAGCGCGGCGGTGCCTCCGCGAGCAGTGCCCACGGCAGCCAGGCTCAGAGGAGCGTGTCACGCACCGGGTTCCACGGCATGGTGCAGAATTTAAATGAGACTAATCACGGTTGCGTCCTAAACATCTTCCACTCCCGCGCGTTACCGCCGCGGCCACTGCGCACCAGAACAGCACTCCGCATTCCTGTTACCATTCAAGCGCCGCGCACAGCCTTACTACCAGACTACCTGTGGCCACTAATACACGTTCGACCCCCGACTATTCTCATTTAAGTTTCAGCTCTTTTATTATGATCACGAGCCAAAGTCAGGAAGCTGCTGAACTTTAAGCGTCGCGTCTGCGCCGCGTCTGCGCCGCGCCGCGCCGCGCCGCGTCTTTACGCGGCCAGCGCCTCCGCAAAAACAGACTGTCTGGAAGGAAACAGTCACAGTAAAGTCGTGCTCAGTTCCCGTCCAGGTGTCCGGGCGCGCGTCTCTGTTACCTGAGGTGCAGAAGAACAGGAGCAAAGTTGACACGCCGAGGAGCCGCATGGTCCGCTGACTGACGCTCCGCGCTGGCGCATCAGAGACGGATCTCTGCAGGTCTGCGGGCTGCACACGGACTCCGGAGCCCGCAGCCGGGCATGCTGACACAAACGCGCACCGCCTCCCCCGACGCTTCCGCGCTCTTATCCACCGCCGCTGACGTCTGCGGGCATCACGTGATCGGGACCTCAGCTCGGCGCTGTTGATGTTTCCATGTGCGTTTCCTCCATTAACGTCTGACTCCAGCTCAGCCTGGAGGAGTGAAAGTAACCACTTCATCTTTAAAATGAACAACTAAACCTACCTGAGAGTCAGACATTCTCTGGAACATAGTTAACAACACCTAAAGCTGTTAAATAATAATCTTAGAAGAACTTTTCATAGCAAAAGGATGGAGACGTCACCGAGTTGTTACCATGCAGCCACATTTCTGACACCACTCATTTGTGCTCTAAAAATAGAATTCAGCCAGTTACTGATGCTTCTTATAGAAAATTCTTTCTAGTTTTGGGAAAAATCACCAGATTTTAAGCCAAAAAATCCACCAACTCGTATCTTGCTTGAAAGGAAAGTGCTGGAAGTTGGCCGATTGTTACTTTTTAAGACAAGAAAACCACTTTAAGACATAATTCTCCTTCTGCACAGTGTTTACAGGAGCGGTTGTGGTTATTTAGGGCAGCTCTGCTGAACAGAAATAAGTGTAAAACAAGAACGACTGAAATCCCCAAATGAAGAGCCAGTTTCAGGTCCGGCGGGCAGTTTGGGTCCGGTTCTTTGGCTCTCTGAGCTGTAATTAGGGGATGAAACATTGCTCCAGCGCTGCGTGGAGGAGCTGCAGAGATGTTGTTTGTGATTTACTGTGCTAATCAGCTTAATTAGAAGTTAGATAATTACACATTAAGACGCGTTTAAATGTTATGAATCTCAGTTTGGGCTGAACTTTAAATTAGCTAATGGCCATTTACGTTTTAGGAGTTGTGGAGATTTACAGCGGGAGCTTTACTCTTAAATTAAAAGTGCGGGTAGATGATGGGGCCCCGCCGGGTTGGGGTCCCGGGTAGACATGGAAGCTGCCGCATCGCTCTGAGGAGCGTCTGAAGATCATAAATTGTGCTTTAGACATTAAATGAACTCTGCATTCTGTCAGCAGGAGTTTTTTCCACTTTGGCAGGTTCATGACATGACTGATGACACACACACACACACACACACACAGAGGCATTATGGGATGACTTACAGACCAGGAGAGAAGCCCCTTGCGGCCTGACGCACCCCGCACCGTTCAGGAGAAAGTCGGGCTTTTAAAGGACGCGAATAACACGCAGAATATTTAAACATGAGCAACTTAAAGGCACACAGAGTTTAAAAATGAGATTTAAATTCTTTGGATTGACTCTGATGGCTGAAGCTGCACAAGGTTACAGGAACCTTTAGACTGTGGCCGCCTGTTTGTTTACGCAATTTTCAATTTTAATGCGATATTTCAACGTTTCCCTCCTGTCATCAAGGACAAAGGCCCAGTTTCCAGTGCCCCCACTCTTAATTTGATTAAGGTTGATTTAAAGGTCTGCACACTGTCGGCTCACATCAGTGAAGATCTGAGCAGATAAAAATGGTAATAGGCTGTCTCAGGTTATTGCATCCAGAGAAATAATTCATAAGAAAAAAAAAATACAATCAATAACAATAAGCATACGTGTTTGTGGACGTCCTGCCTTATTTATGGAGCTTTTTTGGGGCTTTCTGAAGGCTGAAGGGAAGCCAGCAGGCAAACTCAGGCCTTGAAAATACACCACCAGTTTGTTTTTCAGCTTAATAACTGTTTTACATCAGATAACGATCTGCAGACTAACGCGTTAATCATTTGACTGCTGCCCGGAAGGCAGTTATATAGAAATATCTGCACTGTCTGTGTCTCATTCCTCTTTGGGGAGTTCTACTGTTCCCCCGGAAAAACAGAGTCACCTCCCCGACATTGTCTGGAAAAGTCCAAATATTCAGGACAAAACTTTCATAAATAGAAGCTTTTAAAACTGTAGTATTCTGAAAACTTGATGATTACATGATATATTGATTCAGATATTGACTGTTGCCACGGTAACCCTTAACTTGGCGACCCCGGACATTTCTTCAAGTGTCTACTTGCGTCCTCGCCTTCTGACCCCGGTGAAACGGTCCCAGGCTGCCGAGGACGCTCCCGGAAGCGAGTTTATCACGCATGCGTCACACATGACCTGTGTGGACCCGGGACAGCGACGTATCCCACAATGCATTTCACCTTGGGCAGTGGGAGCAGCAGCGATGACTGAAAGTCATGATTAGCTAAGTGGAATTACTGTAATTAGTTTGGTAAAAGTCATCAGAAACATTTTCAAACGACTTAATGTTTCTATAAAAATATACACTGAGATGAAAACTTGTGCAATTCGGCAGTTTTAAAGTGTTACAGGCCTGACTATTAAAGCTTTTCTCTAATAATGTGCTTTTTCTTTCCAAACCAAATGAGACAAATCCAGTAATTGCCGAGGGCCAGCTTGTGCAGAATCGCTAAAACGGTGTATATTTCATAGTTGTTGTGAAAGTTCACATTTGCTCCCTTCAGGTTTTTATCCAACAACATCCCCTGAGGAGTTCTGCACCACTTGGTCCAGTATACGTCCCCGTCACGAACGCCAGAAATCGCTCGTTTGGAGATAATGAAAACGCACTTGTTGTCGTCACACATGCAGCTCCTGGCGGGTCACGCCAGTCTTTGCTAGCGCCGTTGGTTCGGTCCCACGCAACAAACCACCAAACCAGGTCCTGGTATAATGTACTGAAATAGTTTATTTTTCCCTTTCCTCTTTTACATAAATCAAAGAATCCCTGTAATGTACAGTTCTTTAATTCACATCGCTAAGGTGGCTGTCACACACAAAAACACCACTGTTGTCACTGGATTATGAAAAAGAACATTGAGAGTGTCTGTAAGCGTGAGTGACAATGTGTGCAATAAATGGTGAGTTAGTCGGTGCGGAGTACAAATACGGGACGTTACAAGTAAATGTTAAAAAAATACAATACTCTTGTGAGAGTGAGTCTGTTCACCGGTGGTTTACCAAACAGACGCCATGCTCCATCTACCCGTACGCCGGACTCTTCCCTGATCGGCCGCTGCCTCGCCTTGCCTGTGTGAGCTACATGTTCACGTGTTTTTTTTTCCTCACTAGCATGTAGCGCGCGTGTAAAGATTTGAGAAAGAGGTAACTAGAGTAATGATATTGTGCGACATTGACGGTGCTGCTACGTCACGTTAAAGTCTTTTAAGTGTGTTACAAAAGGATATGGCTGTAGTCACCATGAACCATCACCACGGGCTTGATATGTAGATTCAGTTGCATTCGTTGCGTGTTTTTTCGCGGTTAGCATCGTGTTCTGTTCGGCATGTATGCGTTTTGGCAAATATCTACAGATGGAAGTTGAGTGAGCTGGCGAAGGTGCAAAGAGGAAGAGGAGGGAGGCCTCAGCAGGGCAGCTAAAGCTAACAAATGTGCGGGGATGCATTCAAGATACACCAAAACAGCAGACGGGGGTGAGGGCGTTGCTACCAAACGGAGAGAAACGACAAGCAAGCGCGGCGAAATATGTTCGAGTCAACAGTAGGGACAAAAACCAGGCGACGCAGTCTCCTCGCGTCACATCTGGTCGTAAAGTTGAGGTTTTCGTCTTAAACCCACAGCATCTATCAGACACGATGATCGGTTTTCCCTGAGCTATAGCACAACACATGTGCAGACTACAGGTTCACAACTGAGGTCACATGCAAAACTCACTGCGCTGTCTTGATGTCATAACTGTGGAGAGGTTTAACGTAAAGTTCACATATGAAGAGTTTCGGATAACGGGCAGTTAGGACTGTACGCCGACGACACCGTGCTGTTTCGGTCAGCTTCGTCAGGATCGGGATAGCGTTTAGCTCTCCGCTATAGTGCTACATTTTGTTAAAGTTGAATCACTTTTTCCCCCCCACGCAGCCAATTCCTTCTCAACGTTTGTTCCTTTTTGTTACACCATTATCGTTTTATTAATTCAGTGACGTTATAGTGTGAAGATGTTAATTTAAACAAGAAAAATTCTGTGAAAGTGCCAATGTGTTTCTGTGATGTCAGAAAAATTCTCCTATTGTGATGAAAACTCTTCATATGTTGGATAATATCAGAATCATGAGGCATTTCTGTGATTAGAATAAGTCAAGAGGGTTTTTGCATGCAAGATAGTAACATGAACAATTATTATAGTAATAAAAACAATTATCAACAATCTAGTGCACATTTTTAAAGAGTCACATTGCTCAGTCAGGTAAAGAGCTCATGAATGTAAGCAGTAGTTCTGTCCATGAGGGAGGTTGACCTTCTGTGTCTCAGAGGGTCCTGAAAGGTCTGGAAATGCAGCCGCAGGAGCTTCATTCAGATGGAGATTTCACCGGCTGTAACCGTGAGGACAGCAGCTGCCACGATGGAGGTCTGAAGTTCGCTCTGAGGAGAAACGGCTGCGCGACGCTGCACCCGTTACCAACACGTGTGGCCCTCATCAAACCACATCGTCTGACTGTTTTCAGAGGTTAGCGAAAACAAATCACCTTAAAATATTTGCACTTTCCCCCCAAAATATATATATCAGTTAATAAAGTAAATAGAGCCACTTATAAAACAACTGATGATAATAAATACGAGTCAAAGAACTCAGTAATATTGCCGTGTCAGTCTGGGGCCAAACTGAACACACCCGCTAAAGTTAGATATGTCACATACGGTAACCAGGTGAGCTAAAATTAGTGTTAGAAGTGTGCACGCTCACATCCAAAGTAAGTGCACGTGTAAAGGAACGTCTTCTGTAGGCTGCAGCTGCTTTTTTAAACCCGTCGTGGTGACTTTGTGGGTTTAACCCGTGCACAGTTTGGCACGAGGTAACCTAAAAACATTTCTGTTAGCTTAGCTTAGCCTACATGTGTTATCTGCGCGGGATGATCACTGTGTTAAACATTCAAGATAGGAGACGTGATGTTAGAGAGCAGAGATTTCTGCGCTTAGAAATTCAGCAGCTTCCAGACGATCCCGGCTGCAGACCTCCAACATGGCTGCTCAGTATCTCAACGCTGCACCGAGCAGGACTGGAAGGACTACAAAGTTGACTTGATGTGCAGTTCTGTGGGATTTCAGGGTGATCCAGTCGTGTCTTCGGCTGAGAAATCCTTTGCCGAGGTCTTCAGGTGGATTCTTTCAGCTGCTTAATCTCTGGAGTGGAAGAGGAAATTCAGAATGAGGTTCAGCAGTGTGAGCGGCGTGCAAACGCTGCAAAACAAAGCATCTGCAGCAGTTTTCTCAGCTAGGAAATCGCGGCTGATCCACAGCGATGCTACGCCTTGAAGGGCACTCGAGTGCGAGAAAATTGGCTGTTTCGGCCTCGTATTAGATGTTTATGTTGAGGTGGAGAGGTAATAATGTGGTTCTGGATGTAAAAATCGAAATCATTTTCTCTATAGTGGATTTAAAGTATCCTAAGTGATGGATGGAGCCCTCTGTTGCCATGGAAATGTTTGACATCCCTTTGGCTTCCACCTCAGGATACTATGGACTGTACCATCTTTTACATTTACAGTCTTGAAAACAGGAACTGATAAAAAGAGTTGCTTGTAGAATTTCTTCTTAAAACTGCTGTGACCTTTTTGTCTTTTGACAGTTCGGATATTGAATGAAAGCTGTCCTGCAGCTTCTGACGCTTTCCCCCTATTTTTTCTCCGTTTTTTTGTTTTAACCCTGAGATCAGGGTTTTGATCCAGTTCCTGGTAAATGCCAACGTTAATGTTCTGTAAGATGCAAATGATGTTTTGGGAAACTCGAGCAACAGAGATGAGTTTGGTCGGCATCATTAATCTTATGTCCTTCTCAGCGGGGACAGAAACGTACTGGAAGGTGTCACTTTATGCTTTATTTATGATTTAATGATGCTGTCTGTTTAAAATGTGAGGAATATTTATAGCTTGGACAATTCTTTTGAACATGTCTGAAAAAGGCCAGTGAGAAGAGCTCCGTATTTCAAAATCTCCTTTTAAATTTTGACATTTTGATCTTCCGACCATCGAGAACCGCCCCACTAGCGAGCTAAAAGTTAGCCACGCGCAAAAAAAACCAGCTCAAAAACTGCGCGGCTTTCAAAGCCAGAAGTTGATCTTCGGCGCGTCTGCTCGGCGGAGCTTCACCAGCATCAGGCGGCAACGCGGACACACCAGCCAGAACTCCAGCAAAGGCAATAAAGAGTGGCCTTGTGATGATCCGGAGGTGATGGATGCAGACGCCAAGGAGTCACTCAAAGGAACACTGAGTGGCTCTTGTCTAGTAATCATTCACTCACCGTCCAGGAAAAAAAAAATCTACTCTGTGATTGGATCCAGCAGCCGAGGGCCGCGGCGCCCCCGGCGAGCACCATCATCATCATCATCATCATCATCATCGTCATCATCGTCATCATCATCATCAGTAAGCTGCTGCGTCTCAGATGTTATTCAGGACGGAGCGCAAGAGTGACGAGAGCCAGAGCGAAGCGCTACGCGCTAATGAAGGACGCCATGTGATGGTCTGAGCAGTTTGCACGTCCGCCGCCGCCGCTGCTGCTGCTGGAGGTCTGAGGGTCTGCGTCTCGTGACGGGACGAACGCCGGCGGGCCTCGCCGAAAACCGCCCAAACAGTTCAAAGATTGGAAAAGCATTACCGTTATTTCCATACTAGTAAAATGTCGCGCTAAAGTTTTGATTAATTAGACTTTCCTTCAAAGAACAGGCGCCTGTGACCCTGCTGTCACCTGACTTTAATTGCACTATTCATTATCCTCCAAGGTCGCGACCCCGAGGTAACCGCTAAAAACAGGAGACGCGCAGTAACGCGCTGAAAATCATCTGTGAAGCAGACGTGTGACAGAAAGCCGCTGCGGAGGTTCTTACAGTTGGCCAGCTGGATTCTGGTCCGTTCTTTGTGCTGACCCGTGTTGGCCCGGGTTTTGGATTTGATGTAGGTCAACTTCTTTGGTTCCAATCCACCTGGGGAGAAAGAGAAGAGCCAGAATGGTGGGAAATGCAAACAGTTTAAATAAGGGAGAAATTTTTAGGCTGGTGACGCGTCCACAGTTTTGTTTCTTGCTTTATAGATGCAGATCTTAATTCATCTTCATCTCCGTTAGCTTAGCATAGCCGCCGTGAGCGAGCTCAAAAGTGAATAAAGACAGACCAAAAAGAGAGCAAATGTGAGAGGTGGAGAGGATGCACACGTCTTTTGAAGCATCAGTGAGTATGAAGGAGCTTTTCTCTTTCGTGCAGCATCCCTTCAGCAGTCTTTTTTTTTTATTATAATATATAAATATTGTCCTAGGGCCCCTCCGTGGGTGCCTGAATATCGATCCACCTTTAAATCATTAGCCTGCTTGCATACAAACTTAATTAGGCATTAATATTTACAAATTTCAGTCCTCACTGAAGTTTAGAAAACAGGGCTAACAAACAAACCTGGAGCCCAGTATGGTCTACAGCACAAAATATGAAAAACATTTTTATTTCTGTGCTGTGGAATTAGATTTCGATGCTCTCCAATTTAAATGCAGGGATAACGAGAAAGACGTGCAATAGAACCCCCTTAAAAAGAAACGATTAATTATCCAGGAAGAAGTTAATAATTGACTCAACCAACTGTCAGAAGCACCAGAAAGAGCAAACGGAAAGAGGCAACCCTTCACTCCTGCCGCAGACGCAGGACGACGGTGGCATAACCCTACCTTGTGGTGATCTGGGTATCCTGCTCTGGGTATCACACACACTCGCAGAGGGCACAAGAAAGGCAGACTGGGGTTGGGGGGGCTGCAGGAAGGCCACAGTGGGGAAAGGCACCGACTGGACATGGGTCACAGAGGAGTCTGACAGGGAGTTCGGGACCCCCGCGTGACGGCTGCCGTCCTTAAAGCCAGAGGGGATTCTCCACCGGGGTAAAGGGGAAGGGGACACCTCCACACTGGAGGAACCGGGGACACTGGGAGGACTGAGGGACTGTTCGGGGGTTGATGAAGACTTGGGGAGAAGGTGCAGGATGGAGGAGAAGAAGGAGCAGGATTCGGGAAGGGGGATGGTCCCGATCCCACTGTCCAACGTTCGCATCTTGCAGCCAAAGCCTGCAGCAGAGGAAGAACAGTTGAAGTGGCTCGGG
>BJFM01005288.1:135420-150294 GCA_016586285.1 Arothron firmamentum
GGGGGGGGGGCACATCAGGAACACAACAGCAGGACGAGCATGGTTGAAGTGGAGCTACACCAGTGTTCAGCAATCTGCAAACTTTCTCCATCTGTCCCTGACGGGAATGAACAGAGACGCTCCTGGAAGAGCGTTGACCAAACGCTGGCAGCCTGAGGTAATTGATGATGGTGTCTCAGCCGTAATCATCCTGTCCTGCTTTGTTTTGGCCCCTTTTTTTAACAAAGACGTGCAACAGATGGCCACTCGCTCTCCTCCTCTGTGTCAGTCACTCTTTTAATTTCCTTCTCCTAGGAGCCGAGTGGAGAAGTCTTCAGTGTAATTTGATTCCTCATAAGTGCATAGCAGGAAATGATTCGCTTTGCTCATTAGAGCAGGAGCGTGGCGCGGCACGGAGCCTCCGCCGTGCAAATCAAGCCCACTTGAACCACTGCTGAGCATTACAGACGTCAATTACTGGGTGCGTAATGACTTACATGCACTGATCACACCGTGAATATGAGATGCACGACATGGCACGTGGAATGAGATCGATCTTATTTGCGAAGTATCGCGCACGACTGTCAAAAAAAAAGCCAGTTATGTTCGATCCCGCGCCTGCATTTTGCACGGATACTGAAGCTTCATCATCTATTTTTGAACAACGTGTCAAGATGAAGAATCTCCTGAAGGCGCTGCCACGCAGGCCTGCGGCAGCAGCCGTAAACAGCCACGCAGCCGCCGGAGCAGCTGCTCCGTCTTTATTAATTAAGCTTTGCGCACCTGAGCCGCTCTGCTGAGATTCTAGCAACTCTTTTCCCTCCTTGAAGCTCAAATGAATCGAATTCTTCAGATTTGTCACATTTCCAGTTGCAGTAACAAGTGAGGCAACAACAGTGGAGGGGGAAAAAAAAAGAAAAGTTTTCCTGGTTGCTTCTAATTCTGCCCTAACGTGCTGCTAAAGCGACTGGTGAAAGCGTCTTGGATGTGGCTGTGATGCAGGCAGCTCCAGCTGTTGCATTTATGTGTTTCTGATTTAAAAAAAGAGAAGAAGAAAGGGCCGTAAGTGTCTCTGTGAAGTGCCACGCGAATGGGAAAAATGGTTATTTTCATCCGATAGTAAACAACTTCAAATAATTGAATTGAGGAGGCAAAAAGCAGAGACGTTATCGATCGGTTTGGTCTTTAGTTGGAAGTTAACAAGAAGCTGTGTGACACAGTCTTCCCAGGATGAGACTGAGGATTGATCAGTTTCAACGAGCCTCGGAGGCACGCTAAGCTTCCAGGCCCCCTCCACACAATATGTACCAGGCTGGATCAATAACGGATCAATGTTGCAATACTGTAGCCTCTTCTGGAGGATATCAAGAGCGTCTGCGTGAAATAATGCGTCCAGGATTGGAGCGTGTTGTTATTTCCTGACGGGCAAAGATCCAGAGGAGTCGGTGGCAGAGAAAGAGAACCTGGCAACATTATATCCTCCTTTTTTTCCCCCTCCACATTCCAATTTAGACGCTACACAAACGTCTTGGTGAGCGTTCTATTGTTTGAGATCTTGTGGGTGAACTGAGCTTTAGAAGCAGGAAGTTTCTAGCAGGACTCGGCGATACGATCGTGCAAATCCCCGGCCCGGCCGTGGCCAGAAGGAGAGCACTTAGCTGACATTTTAATGGTGTAATTAACCCCCGAGGGCAGGTGCCCGCTCGTATTACACCTGTTTGATATTTGCATTACCTCGCTCACGGGGTCACGCAGGTCACTGAAATTTCATCAGGCGGTGTCACCAGGAGCCAAATAAGCTTTTCAGTCCAGCACGGTGACCGAAAGAAAGTTTTACTTGCTGTCCCGTGGTACGTGCCGAGTACGTGGACTAAATGATCATTTTTTACCAATTTTTTCGAACCGACGCACCGTCCAAACCTGACGCACCTCCGTCTGTGACCTGAAGAAAACTGATCCCCAACAAGAAAAACAGCCAACTAATAATAAAAAACCCACAGGCGGGACGGGACCAGGCCTGAACGGGAGGAACTGGATACATTCTGGAACAAGCTGCTCTGATCTGTCGTGGTTTCCATCTAAGAGGAACATCTGAGCAGCTGGTCCATTAATGATGACAATATTAATATTACTTGGGGGAACAGAACCTTCGACCCGGACCATAACTCCACCACTTAAAAGACATGTTGTTCAGATCTAAAAGTCAAAGATTTCCAATGGTATCCATCCTCTACAGCCCAGTTTTTAATCATTTTCTTGGTTTATATCCCATTTAATCTGGATCTGCTTGTATCTGTGGGTGGACTTTAATATAAACACAGACCATGTGCTCAAGTGTTCCTGAGTGTTTTTGACCGACTAAAGATCAAATTCACGCCACCTGTGTCAGTTTTGCCAACATATTGACCATCTTGATGGTGTAGTTAATCAGGAGGTCTTATTCTGTGTTCCCGACCTGGGGGGAGTCTGGTTCCCCCATATGGATGAGATCCTGATTGGATGAGCCCATGCATGCAAAATTATCAGTGCATGGATCAGTGAAGATGAGTAGGTTCCACACAGAAATATTCCCATTAAATCATCACCAAATGTAATATTTAATGACAGGTAAAGAACAGAAACATGGAGGGAGAGCACACACTGACAGAGTTCAATGTGTTGCGTGTTTGTTGTGCTTATAGCATGTTCACCACAGTCAGCACTTACACGCGTCTGTCATATTTGATCTTCACTTCTGTCTGCAAACTGCAAAATGGCAAGCAAAGATAAGACTGTAGCGCTTGAATTAATATGGCTACAACTGCAGGAATGCTCAAGTTTAGTTTTTCACACCGTGATATTTAAAGAGGATGTAGAACTTTTGTTACTGACGGTGCAGAAACGGAGAAATGAGACAGATAACAGAGAAATCTGACCTATTACGGGATCCTGGTTGGGGCTCCTCACCGTGGACCCATTTTCACCGTTGGCTCTCAGGTTCCCCATCTGCAGCTAGTTTTTAACAGCACAAAAAAAAACAAACCCCAACACTGTTATCCACTTATTCTCTCGTGCCCATTGCTGGATTTTGCTTCCTTTAGAATCTAGAGGACACTGAACGTTGGCAGTGACTTAGCCATCCGGCTACGCCGCATTTTACCCTCTAGCATAACGTTCCAATCCATTGACAGCGTGCTGCAGTGTTATTTCTTTGCTCTGACGCGTGCTTGTCATGCTTTGGGCAAATACAGTAAATGGATGTCAACTGGAGACATGTTTAAAACACAGGTTTACATTATGGTCTCTCAGTTTTGGACCAGTCACACTAATGGCCTGTTGGGTCTTTACACAGGATTACTTTCCTTTGGAAGAAAAGAGAAATCAAGATAAAAAATGGCTTTTATTACTTGTGTTAGGATTATTGCTGGCCCCAATGGCTTTAATATCCCTCCCTATACCAGTTAGGTCCCACAAAGCTCCCCCACCAACCCCTGCGGCCAAGCCAGTGTCATATCATTATAACCTGTCCCCATTTATCGCTCACGCTCTTGTGATTAGAATAAAAATTACGCAGTTGTCATTAATATAATACGTTTTCTTTATTAGATAAAGGTTGCGTTTACCTTGGGGTCCGCAGTGATCTCACCGTGCCCTTGTATCTCATTCAGGGACATTCCTGGACAGGGCATTGAGATGCACGAGCGCACTGCATCATGGGCCTCTCTCCTCCCTGCAGAGCTGGAAGAAAACAGTTTGTCAGCACACCAGTACACACTGACACGGTCTGATATTGACCCAACACCCCCAGGGCCATTGCACTTACAAATAATCTCATATATATATCTATATCTATATAGATATATATATATAGATATATATAGATATATATATCTATATATCTATATATATCTATATATATATAGATATATAGATATATTTTTTTAAACTTGGCAGCAATCTATTTTGTGTGGAATGTGTCTAATTTACTGTCTGGACAAAAACAGATTGGTAAATATGATATTGTTGCCATGGTTGTATCTAAACTGCTCTGATGATGTCATTTGTCCATGTCAAAGGTGCCCCGAATCGACACTCACCAGTCTTTGCCATCACTTTTTCTTCTGTCCCTCTTTTTGTCAGACTTGGTCTGCTTTGCTCCCAGTAGAGATGTAATCTTTTGCTCCCTCTTGTCCTCCTTCAGTTTTGCTGGATCGGCCTTTTTGCTGCTGGGAGCAGGAAGTTTACTCTTGCGAAAACCAAACCAATTTGCCAAAGTGGAGCCAGACTTTTGCTTAACTTCAATGCTGCGCTCCTGTTCCTGAGTCTTCTGCAAGTTCTCCTCTATGCCGAGCATCACTTTCTCTTCGATGGTCGTTATCGTACTTTGCTGCTCTGGTTCTTCAGAAACGGGCTCGCCAAAGGCGCTTGAAAACTGCTGCTCAATCTGTAGGCGCCGAGCCTGCTCCCGCTGATGTTTCAGACTCTGGAGTCTTTCATTAGACGACCCCAAAGGTGTGGGGCCCACCAGGCCCTCTTCAATCAGGAAATTGTTCAAAAGCGATCGATTCATTGGGCAGTGGTAACTGCTGGAGCAGCTCATGCTCCCTGGAAGGACATCGCTGAGAGAGTTCAAGGAGCTCCCAGAGTGCGTCTTGATCTGGGTACGAACTTTTCCAGATCTGTTGAAGCTCGGTCTGTCCATGTAGCGGGCGCCAAAACTTTGGCTACGAGCCTTCGCTCCATTCATGCCCATGATCGGTTTAAGGGGAGGTCGGGTTGAAACGGACACGGACCGTTTGAATAACCATCCTTCTTCATCAAATCCCCAGTCTAACACCATGCCTCTGTCTGATGGCGCAGGTTGAACTAAGGGCTCTGAATCCAATGAGTTGCAGCGGGTTTCAATCCTCCTGCGAGCGTGGCCGTGGGGCGCACGTTCTCGCATCTCCCCAGGCTCACACGTAAAAGTCTGGTAGGTCTGCACACCGTTTGAAGCTGAGGAGCAATCATCTTTGTTCTGCCTCCTGAAAACCAGAAAGGTGCTGCTTTCTTGTCCAGAGATTGCCTCATGAGACCTTGCATTTACAGGAAGAGGTATTTTAACAGCTCTTGAGATGGAACTCTGGAGATTATGGTTAATCCCATGGTAATAAACATTACTGTATGTCGGAGGCAAGACCTCTGACAGCTTAGGCTCGCTAATGCTCTGCTGGGATCTTTGTAGGATGCTTTGATTTGGCAAAATAAAGACGGGACCACCCTCACCGTGGCCTGTGGGAGCTCTGTCCACAGATAACAGGAGTGACCCCCCTGAAGGCTGTGGCTCGGATGGTATCTTGGAGTGGGAATGGTGAACCTTGGCAGCCACATCTGTCGGCTGTTTACCCTCAGCAGCAGAATGCTCTTTCGTTGGGTTGGATTGTTGAAGTTGCACAGCCGAAGAGAGCGGAGGAGTGCATGATAGCTTTCCAGTGGAGGAACTCTGAGTTTTGGTTAGGTTGTCAATGTTGGTTCTGAGGAGGAGAGAAGTAGTGCGACCTGGCGGGGGCGGTGGCGGCGGCGGCGGCGGTGGTGAAGGGGACCTGGGGTCAGAACGTGAAGCATCGCAGTGGTGGTCTTGGCGCCGTTGTTTTCTGGGGGAGCAGAGTATATTGTCATACACGCTGTTGTCCACAGAGTCGCTGCTTGATTGATGTCTCGTGATTTGCAGAGGGACCTTTGTGGGACTTTTTAAGCCCTCTTTAATTCCTGGAGGTTTAAAGGTTTTTGAATACTTCACAGGAGATGCGAGTGGAGAGCGCTTTTGAACACTCTTGAGAGACTTGGAACCGGGTGATGCTACAATATCTTCACCTTTCTCTCCTTTAGACAGTCCTCCTGTGCCTGAAACACTTTTGATAGGACTACTCTGTCCAGAAGGATTGGCTTGTCCTTGGGACCTTTGACCTGTGATCAACTTTTGATGGAGAGGAGAATGTGTGTGTTTCTGTTCAGGCCCCCCGTCTGCACTCTTGCTCCTCAGAATAAAAGCCTTCCTTGCTGAGTCGCAAGGTTCAGGTTTGGGTTTTCTTGGCGAGAACTCGGCGGCAGCGTAATTCTTGTTTTCAGAGTGAGCAGCTTGTTTTCGGCATTGCTGAACCTCCATCGAGGAGCTGCGTTGTCTGGCCACGCTCTCGCAGCTCAGACCAGCTGTTGCAGAATGCTGAAGAGATGAGGTGACATCGTTTGGGACCAGCTTACATGCAGGTCTACCCTGTTGCCTTTGCACGTGGTCAAGTCGAGATTTACGATCGGTAGACCTTTCCTGGTTGTTATTTCTGTCGCTCTGCCTCATTCCCGAAGGGAAGTCTTTGCTCTTTTCTTCCAGCAGATGGAGGCTGTCTGTGGGGCTCACGCCAGGCTTGAGTTTGGGACCCTCCAAAAACAAGAAGTTGTCTGTGACAGGTGAAGGAAAATGAGCAGAATCTTCTGCAACTTTCGCATCGTCCACATTGACGTTATTGTCGTCGTCCCTTTGGACCTGCAGTTTCTCCAGGCAAAGAAGCTCTTTTCCAGTTAGCTCACTGGATTTCACACTTTGCTCTTTAGCTGGTTCTCCATCTGGGTCATCAAAGTCCAGAATAGCACTTCCTGCACTGGCCTTAAAAGGTGTGTTGGAAGGGGCTTCTTGCTTGGCTGTGCTGCCTTGTTGGCCGCACTTGACGCCAAGCGAGTATATGCCCTCGTTGGAGGTCATGCAGTCTTTGCACTGCTGTGCAGATGCAGGTGTAGACACCTCCTTGGAGCTGCTCATTTGAAGACGCTTCAGGCCCTTCAGGATGTGGCCTTCCTTCCACCTCAGGTCGATCTGCTCAGCGGCTGCGGCAGGATTGCTGGACACAGAACCAGCACTCAGCCTTTTGTCCCGGCCGGTGGCGCTCTGCACGGTCCAGGAGACACGAAATGGCCGCACGTTCAAACCCTGAACGGGTGCAAATTTTTATCAATTAAAGAAAGATGCGTAAAGGCGACCTGCTTTGAGGATCCGCGTCCCTCCGCCCATGTGTGGGAGCCGCTGGAGTACTCGCTGCAGGTGCTGGAGAGCGAGAGCTCGCTGCCGCTGCCGCTGCTGCGTGGACACGTCAGGCTCAGCAGACTGGGCCACCTTCCGGCAGGAATGCCGGCCTTTCCGTTTCTCTGCACCTCCTGGAAAAGAGTTGATCCACGAGACAGAGCCGGCGAATACGGTTATGAAATCTGAGGTAAAATCTTCAAGAAGGAATTATTTTTGAATTTGATTTAATTGGAAATGTTCAAATTGAAGCCCCTAAAAGTAACGTCAATCTCAGAATTAAAGCGCAGGACAGCCTTGCCGTTGGTGGTTACTGCAATAATTTTCATAATAGAGGGAAATAATTATGCACCAAACACAACTACATAACCATTCAACCGAAAATGCTTAATAATTGAAATCATAATCCAACAGAAGATGGTTGAATTAGCGTTAGGATATATGACTGATTCATGCTGATGGAATAATGAAGACTTGTTGATATAAATGAAAAAAAAAAAATCAATCACACTGATATCTGAAATAGTTCTGTGTTCAGTCAGGCGTGTGAGAATAAACCCGCGTGGCTCTTCATTAGTCTCACATACGTCAAATAATCAATAGAGTTGGACAGCGGACGGGTCTTTTTATCTGGTGTTTATCAAAAAGCTAATGGAGGAATGGATTTTTCCACTCTGCCACTCAGGTACCGTAGAAAACCCCCATTCCTGATCTGGGATCTGCGTGCTTGAGCAGTTGTTCTGCTGCTGCTGCTGCTTGTTGTTCATTAAAATATTTGTTCAGAGGACTAATGTCAACGTAATGATGTGCTGATGTCCAGCGGAGTTGCAAATACTGATTCAGAATCCACATTCTCGCAGCGCTCCGGTGACGAGGATCACTCGTAAATGCATCTTTCAGCCTGCTGGGGGGGAAAAAATGTGCTTTCTGTAAATGCCAGAGTGACACTTTGCAGCTTTTTACGTCATGAATGACGCAGGAAGAAAAGCGAAATGTGTGTTTAAACGCTCCATGTCATAACGCTGAAGAACACTAATGGAGCATGTAGGAACTAAAGTATCATTTTGTGTTTTTTCCAGGATTCCTTGATGCAGCTTGAGAACTCTGCGTGTGTGTGTGTGTGTGTGTGTGTGTGTGTGTGTGTGTGTGTTATTAGCTTGCTAGGCCATTTATGCCAGGTGGTCCACGACCAGACGGCTGGAGGCGGCTGCTCACCTTTAGATGTTGGATCAGGTGCAGCTGCAACAGGTCGGAGCTTCAGCTCAAGTCTGTCACACAAACTTCCTAAAAAAAACTTGACCAAATGTAGTTTCCTGTAAGTGTCACAGTCAATTTCACACGGTCATAATTCAATTTCCTGTCTTTTGGCTGTGACTTCCTGAAACGCTGCTTCTGGATCTGATCGCCAGCAAAAGACGGTGAAATCGTGTTTTTGTGCCAGGGTGGAAACGCGTTTATTGAAAACTGAGTCACGTAAGGGTCCGTGCACACTTGCCCACACATGGCTGAGCCTTCACTAACTCATCTGGCGGTGGATTTTCACACTACGCATCCTCTGCAATTAGGAATAATCACCTCATTTTCACAGGCAGGAAGGCTTCGTTACGAGGAGGAAGGACACAGTTAGCCGTAATGCGTGACGTCAAGGAAAATATCCAACTTTATATTACTTTTGACATGAAATCATAAAATAAAATAATGCTATTATGTCTGAAAGCTGTGAGAGTAGAATCTGGCGTTATTTGAGCTATTATTCATTTGCGAATGTGGTGTTTATATAGGAATTTATCTAAAATGTCAAAGCTTTTTAATATATTCCATGACAGCAGCTCTGAGGAAGAATGTGACTTTGAGGATGGCGAAAACACGACGTTGTGTGCTGGAGGGGAGGAAAATGAAGATGAATTTGTGCCGTAACCGAAGCAGAGACTGGGTCATCTCTGTCAGCTGCAGCTCCGTTAACCGTGTGAACGCTGCACGTTTGGAACATCTGCAGTATGACTCGTTTCAGCTTGAAAAATAACTTGTTTGCACGAGACAAATGTATAAACTTTGCACCATCAATGAAGGTCATTGATGGTACAAAGTTCACAAATTTTAATTAGAATTGATAAGTATTTAATGACCCATTGCTGAAGGATTTTTAGCAGAAAGAGCGGTGCCTCGCTGTAAACGGCTGCGATCGATGCTGTTTACGTGAGAGCGACCCGGCGGTGTCAAGTGCTTTGACCCCATTCTAAACAGCACTGAACAGCCAAGGCCAGCTTCCTCTCAAAGTCATTAGTGTCATCTGTTAGAAATAATTAATGTGAAAAGAAATAATTGCATGAGGGAGCTTGGGACTAGAATGACTTGGTCCATTCATTGATATTCACCAATTATTTGATTACCCGTGCTGGGTTTTATTCACAGCGCGCTGCAGGAGAGGAACACATTTGACTGGACGAGTGCGGATTAATTTTGGAACTAATTACACTCGACATGTCGGGGGGTGTCCGAGATTCAGGGCAAGTTATGGAATTTAACAAAACCCTTCAGCAGAGAGGCTGCGCTTAAAGCCAAGGGCTTTCTGTGGTTTTGCACTCGCAACAATACTGGGTTTAAATGAAAATCCTCAGGAATAGATGGATGGATAACGCATGGAGTCGTCTGAGCGCCGCGGCCCCCAAACGTCCGTCCTTGTCGTGCAGATTGTCCTTAACTCAGCGCCAAAGTTACCTGTGATTTTTCTTTTTTTGGTCACGGTTTAAAAAGCTTTAGCGTTTATGGCTGCAGCTGTTAGACACACACCGGCCTGTGTGTGTCTGGCTGTGTTATAGAGAATTAATGCGATAACGCTCAGTGGAAAAACTGCAACACATGATCAAATCAAAGCGGATTCTAAAAAAAAAACAGAAACCAGCCTTTTCACAGCACACGCACACTTAATATTAACAAATGGTAAACAGAGCAAATCCAATTTCACCTATCTATGATCACAGCCGTCATTTTGTTAAATTACTTAGGAAAATACAATTAAAACCCAGCGGCTCTCATTGCAGCTGCTCGGGGACTGTAGCTCCTTAGTCCAGCCGCGTGTGATTGATCGCTTTATGAAGGCATGAGAACTGCTCGGGAACATGTGTAGATACATGGAACGTCCCTGCATCCGGCCGTCCTGACGGAGTCGTGCGGCGCACGGCCGTCTGTTCTGCGACTCCCTCACATGGCAGCGTGGCGTCTTTATGCACTTTCACGCCTCATTTATAGAGCAAATGAAGGTACAGCTCTAAATGTGATAACGAGAGAGTAACCGTCTCCTCTGCTCTGTTTCTCCTCATCGTTTGTGTTGGATGTTTTGGGCTCCGACTGGAGGTTCTGCTGCTCCTCCAGGTGGGAGGGCGTAGCGGAGCCCGGAGCTGGTGACAGGAGTCCAGCACAGATGGACGTCACCACAGACGGGGTTTAAATATTAAAAACATGCTGATGAGGATCTGCGCTCGGGCACCTTCACTCAGGAGAAGGTCGCGTCCGCGTTTGTCAGAGAAAACGAACACGAAACCCCACGCAGACGTTCCCTAAACCGGACTCAAAGCTGGAAACTGACTGAGGAGCGACCGTGTGAACCCGTTTTTTCTGCATCTTTCACTGCAGCCCGGTGCCCTGATATTTGGAAATGTAAAAAAGACGGAGTAGAATAGCCCCCCTGGGGTGAACGTCCACTCAGGCTGCCCTTTGGTGGAGGAAATGCATTAGAGTCCCTGTTTGGGTGGAGCGTCCCCGAACAAAGTGGAGCAGAGGCGAAGGCACCATTCCAGCAGACAGAACGGGCAATCCAGGGGTTCCGGCAGACAAACCACAGTGAAACCTCTATTTCCTGTTTCTAGGCCTTCGCTGCTTTCTTTACAGTTCCTTTTCTTGATAGAACATGAGAGCAAATGTGATTGTTGACCAATTTCTGCCTGTAAAGGCAAAGCCCTTCAAAAATGATAAAAAAAGGACTTCGTTACATTCAGCTCTCACGGCGGGAAAATCAGGTGCCATTTCAGTTTGTGGGGTGGGGGTCTAAATCTGGCTTTATTCTACATTTGCCTTTATCTTTCACTGCAGCCCTCCAGGGAAGTTTATCTAAGAAAAGAGGCAGCAGCTGCTGCTGAGAGATCCCCCCGACCCGGCTCTCTCAAGCGTCGCTCTGACACAGAATTCCAATAACACTGTGACAAACGACCCTGTCAGGGAGCTGCCGCGCTTTCGGCGGCGAGGGCTCGCTGGCCGGTGGCGAGCAGTCCGGCGAGCCCAAACACGTGCGGGACGATGGGGGGGGGGGATAGGGGGTGGGATGGGGGGGGCAGCAGGGATTTCTGCTGACTTGGGCTGTGTGGTTGTGATGGATCATTATCACACACGATCCTCAGGATGATGCTGCACCGGTGCCAGCTGGGGTTTTTTTTTTTGGATACGCGTCTTTACTTTAATTCATTCATGATTAATGGCCATGTGTTTGACGCAGAACAACAAAAACACCCTCAAACCTCTAAACCACAAATAGTACGTAGTTTGGCAGCCCTGCAGGGGGCCACAGCAGGACTCATGCAGATTTAACCAGAAAATAAACTCGGAAATCAGCTTTAAAATGCAAGCCTCTCCCTCGTTTTAGCAGGGATGGTTATTAAATCACTGGTTAGCGCTGCTAATCGGGAACGCGACGTTAAATTTATCTCTAGGTTGGATGATTTTGTACAAGAAACGACAGAGAAAGAGCCAAACTAGCAAATAAATGCAACATCAGCCTTTAAGGTCAAATATCAGAATGTATGGGAATAAGTTCAAGCAGCATGTGTTTGAGGTTCTGAATGTGGGAACTTCCCTTTTAGCGAGGGTGACCTTTCCGGAAAAGGTCAGCGGCGGACAGCCTTTCCTTTCCTTGCAGCCTAGTTAACAACCTGGTGGGGGAGTTTCTCCATCGCAAATGCAGTGCAGCTTGAGCAGAAGCTGCAGGGCCGAGCGTCCTTCTTTCCCTCCCTAAATTGCCAATTTTGTGTGTGATATCACAGCGCTCCGCTGAAGGCGGGAGGCTGAAGGCTGTCAGCGGCGAGGAGTCACGCTGACAGCCTGACAAACACACGCCGAGTCGGGTCGCAGACGCTCAGCGCTGCCGTGACCTTCAGCCGATGCCGCCTGCCTCGCCAGCCTGTTGCTGCTTCTCCATTTAGGCTGGTGCGAAATCCAAAAAACTGTGCGGAATAATCTGTCTCGGTTCACCACCCCAAAGCTCCGGTGTTGACCGTGCAGCGCCGCCAGGCCGGGCTCAGACGCTAAAACCGTTAAAAGCGCAGCTGGGACAGCAGGAAAAGGAAATCTGCCGCTCACGCGCGTCATCCTTTATTCATCGGTTGTTCATGTCGGGGCTGCGGGCTTTGAATTTAGATTTATGCAGCAAGTTTGACTGCAGGAGAGTCTTGTTTCTGACCACATCGACCCGTGCAGATGCGGACGAGCGTGTTATTTAGCTCAGATCAGTCAGGTCAACTCAAGATTAATGAGATGTTTTGGGTTTTTTTTGCCATTTGCTGCATGCCTTTTTAAAGTGCGTCTTTTCTTTTAGCCTTTTTCTTTTAACTGCATCAGTTGGAACAATAACGAGGGAGCTGCGCGTAGCTCCACGCCCCTGCTAATTAACCAGCATCCCTCTGAAAGCGTCTGTTTCCAGGCAAAACAAATCCACTCATACATATAAATGTCCCATCTCAGCAGTCACACTTTGAAGGTCCATCACGGGCCTGAGAGCAGCGCAGCCTCATTATGGTTTGACGCTGATAAAAGCGGCTGACTTGAACCCGTCAGCAAGGTCGAAAAAACAAAGCTATGCATCAAAGAAGCGCTGGAAGGAAAGAGTCCGAGCAAATGAATGTGCGCGGGGTGCAGCATCCCGACGGCACCGCTGCAGAGACAAACGCTCCTGCAGACGTGCAGCCTCCCAGAGGCACCATCAGCGGAGTCCACCCTGATTAACACACTCGCTTTCTACGTTTGGGAAGATTTCTGAGGTTTCTCATCCAATCGTCTGGCGTTAGCGGCTGGATGTTCTTTATTTATTTCACGGGGTTTTCTTTTATCTCCTCCATCCGGTCTTTCTCTTCTTCAGCGTGGAAGGCTGGGTCAGTCACTCCGCCTGCGTTTGCCAAACATTCGAATTTCACGCTCGCCAACAGAATTTTGATGGTTGATGATGAATGAATGATGATGAATGGCTGTAATATTTGGCGCCGTAACCGCAGGGGAGTCCACGTAATTATACGTCAGGAATTATTGAACAGCTCCTGTGCTGCAAAAATGATACTAGAGGGGTACCTATCGAGTCACCACGTGAATAATGACCCGGCTTCATTATGTGACAAGCCTGGAAAGAGAGAACAACATGTTCTTTCTTCTGTCAGGGAGGAACGGGCTCGTCTCATGTTCTCTCTGTTCCGCTTTTATAATAGACTGAGCTGCAACACCAAGAAATTCTCGTTTCTGTTTTGGCGCAGTGTTTTTTTTAGGATCCAAAACCCTCGTTGGAGGCGGATATTTGCTGTAAAATACAAAGTAATTGTGGAACTACACGTGTTCGCAGCTCCTATGTCAGAAGACTACAAGACGACGGAGGGTTTGAGCCAATTATCCCCGCTGGACTCCGGTTCAGAGGTTTCCAATTAGAGAATCAGGAGCGGTTCTGTTCTCAGTTTCTGTCACCTTACAGAGGCTCTCAGAACCTACGTTCTCCTGAGGATGAAACAAGGGAGCAGAACAGGACGGGAGCAGAGGTGTGACCACCTACACCGAGAAGGAACAAAAGCGAAGCTTCCCCAGTGTCTAAACCCACGGGCCCACAGCCGGGCTCAGCTGCCTGCAGGCTGGATGTGTGGTTACCTGGGAGACGGCAGTGGAGGACATTTTGACGCGTTGCTGGAACAGCAGACTCAGTATGCGGTTCTGCTGCTCCAGGTCAAACACGCGCGTGCGCAGTTTCACACATTCCTCTTTTAAATCCTGAAAAAGAGGAGAGGCAGGTCAGCAACCAGGGCGCCGGTGGGCTTTCAACGCATGAAGAGGCTCTTAGAAATACTACAAAAACAGCTTCACTGAAATAACTACACGGCCCATCATGCAGCAGTAGCATCTGTGGAATTCACTGTTACCATGGAAACGTCTTCTGTCTCCATAAACTGTATCTGTAGGACTGTACAAACTTTGCCTCAGTGCAGAAGGTGCTTTGATTTATTTAGGGGAAATGAGCTATCGAGCCCTCGGCTATCCGAGTGGTGCTGGACAAACACACCTTCTGCGTGAGCAGGGCCTGGACCACCTGGTTGGCCACCTTAAAGAAGAGAGGAGGAGAAGAAGAAGAAGAAGAATCGAGTTACAAGCTGAGTCCCTCAGAACCGCGTCCAAATCTGACAGACCGGCTCTGAGGGGACGGAGGACGAGGACAAACTGACAGCCTGTTGCATCACAGGCCCTCAAAAAAAAAGACTTCATCTGAAGACAAAATTTAAAAAGTTCTGAAATTCTAAACAAACGACGGCCTGCAGAACTTTGCTGGTTTTGTTTTTTTGCCTCAATGTTCACAGAAATAATCAAAAAATGTCGAGCGAGTGTGTGTGTGTGTGTGTGTGTGTGTGTGTGCGCATCGTCTCAAATCAAAGTGTTTATTTTGATTTCTGCCGCAGACGTTTATTAGACCTCTGCATGGGAATGATAATGTGAGCTTTTATGTGATTTTCTCTCCCTCTTTCCTGTTTTTTTTTTTCTTGTTTTTATCAAAAAAGCTTCTTCAGCTCAGTCAGCGTCTCTCTCAGTCTGACACCCGTCTGAAAAAAAGGAGTTAATATTCAAGACCGGGG
>BJFM01005294.1:746-24260 GCA_016586285.1 Arothron firmamentum
CCTGCAGAATAGGACGAAGGTTAGATTATCATGTGGGGAGCAGGGGAGCAGGGGGCTGTGTACCGTTTTGCTGATCCAGACGCTTTCATGAGCCTTGTCATGTGCTGAGGCAAAGCTGGTTTGCATTACAGCTCAGCTTGTTTTATTAGAGAGAAGCAGCTGCACCTGTCGGCCAGTTGCGCTGTACTTAGAATAAAGCACGGAGCAACTTTGTCATGATCAACAGTAGTGACGTTAACCCTGTTAGAGGAGCAGAGCAGCGGAGGTGGCCGGGACCTGCGAGACTCCTATTGATCCAGGTTCACATCCTGGAGAGACCTTGAACAAATGATCAGATCTCCTGTAGCGCAATGAAGCAGGTCAGGCATTTTAATCTGGAAAACGCAGCCGTGAATGGATTAAGCTGCTGACTCAGTGGTTTTGTGGAGAAATCTGATCTTGGTGTTGCGCTATCTGACAAGGGTCAGAAGAAAGAGAAGGTCCGTATTATCGAACCGTCCCCACTGTGAAACTTTTTCTTTGAGCTCTTTTTGTTTTTCTGGTGTTGTTTTGATGTAGCGGGTTTGATCCTGTGCTGCAGTCCCCCTCAGGGGACTGTAAACACAGCAGGGCTGGGCGAAGATGAATTAGGGCAGGATAAACGGCACACCCCACAGCAGAAGCTGCAGCACAATTCCAATAGAGCAGAACTGCCCCCGTGGCTATTGGCATATTTTTCTGTACATTCAGGAATCCATCCGTCAAGCTCATGGATGCATTACCACTGTATTCTCGGCATGCCTGGGCTTTCTAAAGAGTAATAAATAAGAGTGTAATAGGTGTCAGTAGGCCGAAGAGGGAAGAGGAGGGCCTATCTCGCAGGGTATTGGCATCTGTACCACAGCGAGTTTAACAAAGAGACATTTATCATTCAGTGCAAATTTACAGCTTTACACAACAATCATTGCTCTAACTCTAGACCCCAGCCTTGTCCTGTCTGCTTTTCACTCTATTAGTTTGCATCATTGAGTCAGCGAGCCGTGATGAATAGCTGAATGTTGAGCAGGGCTTTTATTGAATGTCTCCTATTACAAAAACCTCACACCGACGGAAGAATATGAAATATCAGCTAAAGTGTATTGAAAAATAGTTTTAATCACTTGTGACGTTAACTGAAAAATGACAGTATGAAAGGAAATTAATTTTGAAATTCAGGGGGGAAAGCCTGACTCAGAGGTGTGCTCTGCTCATTAGGCAGTCAGTGAATCTCACAGAAAAAAATGAGTGGCGCTGCTTTCCTGCTCACGAGCTCCTCCAATGTATAAGCAGGTTCTGATGAGAGAAGTGCTCCCAGGAGCTAAATCATTTTGTCTTCTAATATATCATACACGTGATTTGTCAAGGGTAAACACTCTAAGCACATAATGGATATGTGACAGGGCGTAAAATCGGCAGCAGGCAGGGAAGTCATGGCTCCAGGCCAGATTCTCTGAGAGAAAAAAAATTCGTTTTCATAACTCCCAATTAAAAAAGGAGCAGAAAACTACCTGCACAAATCAGCTGAGTGGCAGTTGCTCAAACCGTCCCAGCATCTCTTGAATGGTGGAAGCCATTCTGCCATTCTGGGAGCCTGTCTTGAGCTTTTTGAAGCTTTCTGCGGCACATGGCTCCAAAACAAACATTTTGCTGAGGTCGAGGAGAACTTATGAATAGAAGGAGCTCCTGAAGAGAGTTTGGTTTTAATCCGGTTGCATGCCATCCCCTGATCGTGCATACCCTTGAGCGCACTTCAAAGCTCTGAGCCACCTCGTTGGCTCTCGCAGCCCGTTTCTTTTGGGCACCACCTTCCAAAGTTTACTATGTGCTGCGCCCCTCAACGTGATTTGTTTTGTTCCAGCCATGGGGATTATCCCGAGCGACTTGAAATTCTTCCCTTTCCCTGTGTGTGAGGTTATCCACATTGCCGCTGTTATGCATTATGAGCTCTGCAAGCACAACATCTGTGTTCTTTGGTTAGACCTGCTGACCTAGGCCAGATCAGTTAATGGGCAGGATTTCTTCTTCTCCAGCTTCAGACCTGTGTGGGATTTGCTGTCGGTACACCACAGGCCACAGGGGCTGCTCATCACCTCTGTCAATATAACTGTACTCTTCATGCTGTATACCTCTTTCCTCTGCTGGTCCTCTTTGTTTTTTCCCGCAGTTCATTGTGAACCCTGACTCTTTAATCACAGTTAAATGCTGTTAGAGCTGGGAAGTGAGAGACCACTGGGTAAAGTTTCACAACCCCCATGTTGAAGGGAGAAGACAAAATAAAGTGCTTTGCTGTCAGTGCACAAAGGCTCCAGCTGTTTAGATTCTAATATAACATGATAAAGAAACACTGCAAATAAGGAGATTTTGTATCTCTGAGAAATACGATGAGTTGTGTGTAAATTTGAAGTGTTTATAGAGGTTTGAAGCTGAAAACAAGTCGATCGTGCCTCCAGTCATGGCCACTGTGGTGTACTGTTTGTACTGCTTGAGTTAGGGAGGTCTGATCGGTGCTTGTATTGTGTTAAACTAAGTTGCAGCCGAATTGCACACCCATTTAGCCCAGCCACCTGCACTCAGCTCAAATTTAATGTGCCAGAGACGTTTGCGTGGCAGCAGTTCCAACCTTCAGGGAACTCATTCGTGCCAGACTGGAGGCCAGAAGCCGATTAGATCAAATCAATACGGGGCCTGTAATGTGGCCTCTGGTCCGTCGACTGCAGAAGTAATACTGCGCTGCCCGGTGTTTCAGGACCCCCTTCAGGGCAGACCTGTCTGTATTAGAG
This sequence comes from Arothron firmamentum, assembly GCA_016586285.1. NCBI lineage: Eukaryota > Metazoa > Chordata > Actinopteri > Tetraodontiformes > Tetraodontidae > Arothron > Arothron firmamentum. The sequence continues at coordinate 3,545 of BJFM01005294.1, forward strand.
GAGGGCTGATCATTTTCCTGCTGTGTACCTAGAAAAAAAGGCTTCAGTGCCTCCCGCGAAACAGGGTTCATTATGTTCCCACTCTAGCAGTTCAAAGCTTTGGCAAAGTGAGCATTGACAGACTGCGGGGGGGTGGGGGTGGGGGTGGGTGGAGGATCTTTACATTTTCATCTCAGTTTACAATGATGTGAGGATCAATAGTGGAATATTCACTGTTCTGGCTGATGCGCTGGGTCTCATGCTGGGCCTTTATGTGGTGGCAACACAGCAGTAGTTGTTGAGACATAAGGTGATGCTGGAAATGCCACTTTGTGAAAGAACTGACCACATATTAGCCCAGCTCAGCGCCAACTGTTAATGGGGAAGCGCTTGCACTTCGAGAGGTGAAAATCGGCTTTTTTGCTTGTGTGTCATGCCCAGTTTTTCCTGAACAGACATATCCGCTCATCGTCTCAGGAATGGTGGTACTGGTTTTGATGGGGCAATTTAGAGTTTCCAATTAACCCAATGTTTTTGGACTGAGGGAATCTTCTCGGGGGAAACTAAAGAATTGTATGACCATGTTAGCACGCGCGCGCGCGCGCGCAAACGCACACACACACACACACACACCTACACACACCCACACACACACTTCTGTGCCCCAACCTATTATTTTGTTATCGACCGTGGCTTTTCTAAAAAATATGATCAATTTTGTCCTTTTGAAAGTTAGAAAAAGAGCATGGGGCAAGCACTCAGTCTCAGTGTTCAACATGATTTGCATCACCAGAGCTAAAAGGGCTGTCAGTCACTGAAATTACCCTCCAAAGGAAAATTTCCTGGTAAAGATAACAAAAGGTAAAGGATTGACTTGACCACAAAAGACCTACTGTGAGGGTTCCAAATAGGACTAAAATGGGAACTATTGTGCTGCGGGGCTGTTGTGCAGTGGAATGAATGCTTTAACGGAAGTAAATGAAGCAGTAAAGTAATGAAGTCATTACTAATTCTTTGAAAACTGTATAGTAATTAGTTAAAAGGTCAGATCTTGGCCAGAGCTACAAGTGTTCCACCAAGACAATGATCCTAAACAGGTTTCAGGTGTGATTGAGGCATCAGGTTAAGTAGAAATTAGATCCTGTAAGAAGATTCCGAAGAAACCTTAACTAACAGTAAATGGTGCTCTCATCAATGAGAGTGTATTTTTTTCTGTAGGAAGCAATCATCACCACATAACGTGGACACATCATGTATATGTGTGTGTGTGTGTGTGTGTGTGTGTGTGTGTGTGTGTGTGTGTGTGTGTGTGTGTGTGTGTGTGTGTGTGTGTGTGTGTGGCTGACATTAACAAAAACCAGAGATTATTACACTGGATACGAAGAGCGAAGCCTCTTTCCAAACACAGAGCAGTCTGCACAGTGATGATAATGTGCTCCTGGCTGGTGCTCAGACAGGTCTGTGGTCATGGTCACGTCTGATAACTGGAGGCCAGTGTTAACCTGGAAATCTTGACCACATTTACTGCAGCCTAATTAAAGGACTGGACCAAAGTGACCATCATTGATAGGTTTCACTCATATGCTGGGAGCCAGGAATACACAGCTTTAATCCTTATTGCTGTACATATTTTCCGTCCGTAAGCTTTATTTACTCTCTCGGTTGCGTTTTGATGAATGTTTCGTAACGCTGGTACTGACAGAGGATATGAATTATGCTCCGCTGTGTTCCATGCTGCATTGGTCTTCACAGTGCTCAGAGTGAGCGGGGTCTGGTTGTCTGTTCTTGGAGGGTTTTGCTTGTTATTCCAACTTTTGAAGGTCTGTGAATGTGCGAGTGGTTGTCCGACACGATTACTTTGATGGAGAACTCCGTTTTTGTTGCTCCAGGCGTACACAGTTACATTCACTGCCCGACCCAGTGCAGGGGTGAAGACATGGATGGTTTTAAAGAAAAGAAGCTGTCGATATATTTTCCCTGTTTTTTTTTGGTTTTTTTTGTTTTTTGTTTTTTCAGATAAAGCCCAGCTCCAGTAGATGTGTTAAGTGTGTTTCTTTGTGAGCTGGCTGCCATTTTAGGTGAAGTAATGTTGAAATGCATGCAGAGCTGATTCCAAATAAGTGCTGATGTTTTCATAATGAAGAAGTAAGTGCACTGATGTGTTTTTAATCGTTTTTGGGTGACAGCTGAGCTCTACTCCGCTGAGGCATAAAATGTCAGACATTATGTTTTGAGCTGTACACTTGTGTGGGATTTGTTGACAGCAGCGGTTGAAGAGAAAATAATAAGAACATCATAAGATATGAAAAACACATTTACATAAGAAATGTGATATTTTATGTAAACAAAAATGAATTGTATAGAGAGGATATAAATGAGAAACACTGTAGGATATTTGTAAGGGTTGAGTATAGAGTTCTCTATTCAGACTTGACAACTAATTCCTGTTATTTTTATAATTCGTTTGACATGATGTGACGATATGTGAATATTCTGATATTCGTTCTTTCTGTGCCCGCAGGCTGTGAGAGTGACTACTGGGGACCTCACTGCAGCAACCGGTGTCAGTGCCAAAATGGGGCAAAGTGTAACCCCATCACGGGGGCCTGTGTCTGCACTGACGGGTACCAGGGATGGCGCTGTGAGGAGCCCTGTGAGCGCGGTTACTATGGCAAGGCTTGTCAGCTGCCCTGCCAGTGTCTCAATGGTGGAACCTGCATCCACGTGACAGGAGAGTGCATCTGTCCACCGGGATACTCAGGCACTTTGTGAGTACCAGCATCTCATTCATTCCTCTGTACTTTAATCACTACTTTCTATGAAGAATGCTTGTTTTTCTTCTCTCCGTTCCTTTTGGGGAATCTGATTCTTGACTCGCATGTGACAGCTGTGGCGAGCGGTGCCCCTCCGGTAGCCACGGTTTTCACTGCGAGCAGAGTTGCCCCTGCCAGAATGGAGGAACGTGCCACCACATCACCGGAGACTGTTCCTGCCCAGCTGGGTGGACGGTAGGTTATACAAGTGGGGGGAGGTCTGGGGATCCTGGTCTCAGTTAAGAAACCGGACCTATTTGGTTTTCTTCCCCTTTTTTGTTATGACTGTGAGGTTTAAAGCCTCAATCAATATATGCATTTGCAACATATGCAACAAGTGCTAATAGTCACCATAGTTTTCAATAAATCCATGTAGCTAAGTGTACTATGTATAGAACTTTAAGTTGTTGTTGTTATGCTGTGTAATGTATAGGTAAAGCCAACTTAATTGCACTTGCATGGAGGCGCCTCCCACGAATCGTTCTAGTTTTACTACTGTGGACTCAGAAAGCCAACCTAAATTAATACAAACCAAAACTAGACAGATAACAATGCTGGCGCACACACAACACTTTCTTTTTGTTGTATTATGGCTCTTTGGCCAACATCGTTTTAAGCATTTATCCTTGTACGACGCTGCATCACCGCAGTCCTTTTGTTCACTTGGCGACGTCCAGACCAATATTTGTGGAAATTTCTGTCTGCAAATTTGCAGCCATCTGGCCATTGCTGTAACAAAGACGAGAGGTTGTAACGTTGTGGCTGATTGGTGTAAATCCAGACCAGCCTTTGTTGCAACAGTAAGAGCCAAAACTTGGCAATAAAGCTTTAGGGTACTAGTGCAACTCTACCATAACCTGGAGGCCAATTAACTGGACGTAAAGTGAAATAGCTTTCATTGCTTAGATGCAATAGTCGTACATGTTGTGAATAGTCATCAACTATAATCCAAATATCAGTAAACAAATGTAAGTATGAATTACATTTACTGGTCTGGAGAGTACTGCTCATTCATTTGGCAGAATTTGCTAATTGCTGGCTTTTTTTTCAAAGGGTTCCGTTTGTACCCAGCCGTGCCCTCTTGGCAAGTATGGCATCAACTGCAGCAAAGACTGCTCCTGTCGCAATGGCGGCCTGTGCGATCACGTCACGGGAAATTGCCAGTGTGCCGCCGGCTTCAGCGGACGCAGGTATGGATGGAGCAGAGACCCGTGGCACGCTGACAGCTCACTAATCATGCACAAAAGGTTCTCTGTGCAAACTTCTGTACTCTTGCTACTTTGAAAATAATCCAGACAATGGCGGTGTTTTTTTATATATTAATGGAAAGGGAAGATTCACACTGGCATTTAAAAACTCGCTCATTGACCTATTCTCTTTGTTGCCGTGCAAATCAGCCCACGATCTGACTGTTCCATGAACAGGATATAACTATAATAAAGGATGATTTCTCAATCAAGGAAAATAGTGTTTATAAATATCCATTATGTCATTGGAATGCGGGTTTGGTGCATTTAATTGTTTGGGGGGTTTTTTTGTTCTTTCTTCAGTTTAATTAATCCTGTGCTTTATGCTGGTTGGCAAAGTTTCATGTCCAGAGCCTTGATCTTCCTCCACTCCCAGCCTGTCCATTGATCTCACCACGGGCTCCATGCTGTTTGGATCCTACTCATTAATTATAAGTAATGGGCTTGTATTAAGGCCTCATTGAAATCCACAGATCTTTTTAGTTCCCTGTGCCTGCGGGAGAGGCCCAGAGCAGCTTGGGTTTATGAGTTCAGCTAAAGCAATTGTCTCTCAAATGGAAACACTTCATTGACAGGACCTTTCCTCTACTTTATTATTTTGCCAAATTGCCCTCATTCATTCCGTCAGTGGCAGGTAAATTAACCAGCCAGGAATAATCAGAGGTGTTAGCCTCCCACCTGTCCGCCGTCTTGTATAATAATTCCATCGTCCCGTGATAAAACTAAAGCTGTTATAATTTAAACATGAAACATATCTTGTCCATTTTATATAATTGAGCTATCTTTAATGGCTCTGTTAGGCTCTGGAGATTGATTCTCTATCAGGATTTTATGGTTAAATCTGTATATTTCAGTGGGGGGAAAAATCAATTTTTACTTCAGTGGTTCATGGGGAGAAATTCCACCGCAGTTCTAAATTCAGTGACTGACGATGATGACGTTGGTTTACCCTGGACACAATAAACTGGCAAAGTGGTTTTACTTTCATTGTTTTTAGTTCCGTGTTACCACGATAACTGTAAATTTCCGCAGAAGTACGTGATGTTTCTTTCCACAAATTTTAGTGCTCTGTGTCCCCCAGGTGTCAGAACGACTGTCCTGTGGGCAGCTTCGGTCTGCAGTGCAACCAAAAGTGTGAGTGTCAGAATGGAGCCAAGTGTCATCATATCAACGGAGCCTGTCTCTGTGAAACTGGCTTTAAAGGCCCTAATTGCCAAGAGAGGTTCTGTCCCCCGGGTCTCTATGGCCTCATCTGTGACAAATACTGCCCCTGTAACAGTACCAACACCGTGAGGTGAGTGAGCCATCTGCGCAGCACCACACACTCAGATTGGACCCCCTCTGGTTCCACAAGAATAAGGAGTTTATTTTTATCGCAGCTCCTATTCTACAGACTCCTCCGAGCTATGTCATCCATTCAGCTTTTAATTGTGGCCTTCATTCAAAATTTCTCAGAAGCGTTTATAGTTCATGTGTTAATGCTCCGATTCCGGCAAGAGTTGGGCGTCAAGCATCAAACACATTATAAGACAAAGTAAAAACGGACGCTAAATCAATCTGAAACAAGTACTTGGACATGGAAGGCATGGAACTGCTTTTAAAGCAGCCTTCATTCTCATGAACCTGCAGCTCAACCGTCTCTTCCATCTTTTTGTGCCGTGCTGTAGTTGCCACCCCCTCTCTGGTGAGTGCAGCTGCACTGGGGGATGGACGGGACTCTACTGTAACGAGAGCTGCCCGCCTGGATACTACGGAGAAGCGTGCATGTTGCCGTGCAGCTGCAGCAACGGAGCTGACTGTCACCCAGTCACAGGTGCCTGTGTGTGCGCCCCTGGGTTCATGGTGAGTGCTATTAGAAGCCTTTAAAATGTCTGAGTTTTGTAGTTTAAATCTCTAAACATGATCTACATTTTAATTAAATGAACAATAAGTTTTGGGTGACTTTTTTGCAGTCATGCTGTTGGCTGCATTCATCTTCTAAACCAACTTCTTTGTCATTGTAACTATCCTTTTAAAAATCACTGACACGCTTGCGCAGTACAGTGACACACTTTGGGTATGCGTGCAACGTATACCTCACACCACATGTGATGAGACGTTTATTTTTCTTTCAAAGGCAGTTGCTTAGATTCATGTTTTATATTATTTATGAAAATGTTTAGAAAGGTGGGGAAAGAAAGAAAAGAAAGAAAGGTGGGGCAGCATTTTATTATTGCCTTATAATTGATGTGCTCTGTTGTCCCCCCAAGAAATGTCTCGCTAAGAGATTAAGGATTTGTGCAACCCTTTTCAGGCACTAATAATCAGCCCTGTGTATTTTATAAATGTTTTTTCTGACTTAACTTGTCAACAGAAAAAAGGAGCAATTAGAGGCCTGTTGGTGCTATCTGCTTTACCCCACTGGTAATTTTTCCTGGCACGTTGTGCCATTTTACCCCAGCCAAATAACTTGTGTAACTTCAATCAGATTCGCCTTTGCAGTTCCTGTCTTACAATCTGAAGTTACAGCGAAACAGAGGGTGCGTTCCTGCCAACATTACATTACAGTGGAAATTGCCTGTGTCTTACAGCATGCCACTGTGTTGATCTGGGCTGCTGAGCAGGGCCACAGACTGTGTCTTAATTTGCTCCACCTGTTCTCTTTGGCGGCTGCTGAGAAGGACTGCTAGACCCATTAAACAGTCCTAGAGGGCAGGACTGCATGCCTGCCTTGAAAGGGGGAAATTTGGGGTGGACACGCACACCAGCCGCTTGATTGTTCGTTTGTTAGTCCAGCAGTGATCGCGTGTCTCACCTGGTAAATGTGCAACGTTTTGTTAAATGGCGTGGCATATGGCGTTTTTGAAAAGATGATAGCGCTGTCGCTGACTGCCAATGAAGTCACTTCTCCAGGGGACAGCTGAGCCTCCCTGCTGCATCTTTGTCCTAGGGTCCCATCGGGAAGCCGAGCAAGCAAAGTGGTGAGGCAGCCTGAGCTGCTGCACACTTGATTTAACTCTGGTAATTGGACATGCTCTTTTTGAGTGGGACAAAGTGATTACATGTCACCTATTCAGGCATTGCCCCTTGCAAGATTCAGCACGTACTTTCTCTGATATTTCTCCGTTATATAAAGATTCCAGAAATCCTGTTGATAATACTTTATTCTAAATCTAAATGTGTTTAAATTGGTTTCACTATCTTCAGAATTGGTGAAAACAAATCATTTTGCTTCCTCTCTGAGCTTTCTAGACTCATCAGATAGGTTCAGAGGTGCATTTTCAGTCCTGCTGCGTGAATTTTAAACCGCAGTCACTCATCCAGCAGTTAGATGACCTGTTAAGGAGTGAGACTGATTGGTAATTAGTGATGCCATTTGCATGTAGTCTCAATGGATCCACACTGATCAATGTTGTGTCAGCAAGAAGCTTTCTGGTTTTAAAAAATAAAGAAATAAATAAAAAGCTTTCCAATTACATTAAGGTACTAATAGGTATGAATTTAGTGCTTTGGCCAAGGACGACCTGGCTGCCTCTCGGCAGCTCAGGCCTCGTCCCTGCTTCTAGTTGCCATGAAGTTATGTAAGGTCCTGCCGCCCTTGTGCGATGGACTGACAGCCCGTGTATTAATAATGATTCTCCACATGCGGGCTTCTATCTTTTCCAGCTCAGAAGGAATATGAATCAGTCTACTAATGAGAGCATTGCTTTGGCCCTCATGAGAGCGTAGCAGCCATTGGTCTCGGCGCCGCGAGGGTGAAGCCAAGTGGAATCTGACGCAGCCATGAAAGCAGTCAAATCCATGTGGTCATTTGCGGCTGCATGACGCTTTATCCGAGAGTCCAGACACCAATAAATTGCCTTTGCTCTGAAGATGGGCTGAACCCTTCCCCCTCTCACTCCCCAGTCCCCTCAGCCGGTCAAACTTCCATCCTCACTTTAACCACTGTATGTGAAATGCTATTGTTAGCAGTTTGGAAGCTGTCGTTTCAAGTAGAACAAAGGTTATTGCGGGCGATTGATAAAAATTTCATTCACAGTCAGGCGCTTTTATGTGGCGTACGGGGAGGAGAGATGTTTTAAGATGTGTGTTCTGCCCCTGGCGTCCACTGGCACATCTCCTCCTGCCTTCTGTTTAAACTGAGTTCAAAATGATAATGAGGGCAGTGAGCAGGCAGCGTTCCCTTGGTTCTCTGGTGAGTGAAGCAAGAGCTACTCAGGACTCCTCTGGGCCACTAATTGGAACCCTAAATCATTGTGTCACCTGTCACTCAAGGCAGTGTTTGGAAGGAGGTTCTGGAATTCCATAGATCGGCTGTGATCCCCAGCTTATGGAGAAACGAGACGAGTGAAGATGGTGGTTCAAGTGCTCTTTTTTTTAAATCAGGAATATAATTAAAGCAGCCTGCGATAGACATAAAAGATGCATTCCATATCCTTTTCTCAGACTCTGATGAATTGCATTAGGTGAGACTGCTGCTCTCCCATTGGTGTGCTCATTAACTATAGGGAGTTAATTGAGTATCTGCCGCAGAGTTGGAGGCGTCCCTGGGACATTCCTCTCTCTGTTCTGCTCACCTTTAAGTTTATTTTTTGGGGTTTTGCAATAATCCCTCTTCCCACACCATTTCTGTTGGGTAATCTGCATTCTAACGGTCCCACGATCGGCCCGTGGAAGCTGTCAACAGAGACGTGTTTCCATTAGCACTCGCGGTATCACCACCCGTTTTGACATTTGCGGTATCATCCTTAGAACTCATCTCAACAGAACAGTAGGGGTCACTAAAATTACAAAGAGATGGTCTGCAGTCGTTTTGCCCCTTTAACTCTAGTGTTTGGGGTCAGTTTGAGATTTTTTTTTGAGTACTGCATCACTGCGTCCTGGAATTGAATCACTCCTGGTGGTCCCATTCACTTCTGTAAAAAAAAAAACTGCAACTGCATCAGCCTGCACTTTATAGAGCCGCAGATGCATTTTCAACCACAGCTTACGTTCTTTAAAACACAAATGGCTGCAGAAAATACCACGGATTTGTTGGTCAGGGGAGCAGATTAGGTAACAGTTTGATGATGAATGCAGAGGGCTGCGCATGGACCATCCACTTGAACTAAAATTAAATCAATTCAGATCACTTTGGAGTACTTTGCTCCATATTCTGTGTACTAAAATTGTCTAAATATAATTCATCCAGCTAAGCCAAAGTGAATTGAACCCCTTTCCCCCTTTACCCACTTGGGCTCTGTAATTGCTGTTTCAGATCCACCTCACCATGTTTGTGTCTCATGACTTTGCATTCGTGTTGTTCCTCAGGGTGAAGACTGTACGACACTGTGTCCCCCCGGTTTATACGGACCGGGCTGCATGTCCACCTGCTCCTGCCATAATCACGCATCCTGCTCTCCGGTCAACGGCTCCTGCCTCTGCAGAGAGGGTGAAGAATATTCGGTCACAGCTGGACTTCAGCTTTGACTGCTTCTGATCTGTCAAGTCACATTCTTACATAAACGAAAACTCTATATATGCTTGCATCATTTGAAATATGAGATACCCAATGCATAAAAGCCCTGAATGTTTTCAACATGTTAAGTCTATCAGTATCTCCTTTGCATGGTTTTTCTTTGCATTGCCAAATGAACGCGTGCCCAAAATTTTTCCCTTTTTCAAGCTTCACAGACAATAATTGTTAAAATAAATCAATTTTCTATCAAATCTCCATATTACTGCAGGGTGGCAAGGTGTGGACTGTTCCATCCCCTGTTCCAGTGGTACATGGGGTCTAGGCTGTAATCAGACGTGTTTATGTGCGAATGGAGCTGCATGTGACCCGATAGATGGGATCTGCACATGTTCTCCAGGATGGAGAGCAGAACATTGTGATGAGTCCTGCCCCGTGAGTCTTTATTTTAACTGTCTTTGGGAAATGTGCTGGGCGTTATTATTTCAGCTTTCGCCTTGTGCCAGTTTAGACTCATAAAAGTGAGTTTTATTGTTGCCAGGATGGCACCTATGGGCTGGAGTGTCGGGAGCGCTGTGACTGCAGCCATGCTGATGGGTGCGACCCAACCAGTGGTTACTGCCGCTGCTACCCTGGCTGGACAGGTTAGTGTTACTGAAAAACTCAAGATATTTATCTTCTACTGAAACCCCCATCAAAAAATGAGAGACTTTAGATTCTGTGGAAACATAATTACCATCCTGCAACTTTGTGGTTTGTTTCTTTTATTTGACAACTAGTCATTTGGTCCACTTGAGCACCCATTTTTTTTGGTTATGCAGAACGTTGCTCTTTATTGATGCCATCTCAAGAAAACTGACTTTCAACAGGATTCTTTTTTACACTAGGTTCTCCTTTTGTAAGACAGTCCCCCGTGGAGCCCCCTAGATTTACACAAACATCTGTCTGAAGCTTGTGTCTTGTCGTCTCCAGCATTTACTTACAGCAAGGAGGAGGAGAAGTGTGAATGTCAGAGCAAGGATGAGGGTCATTATTATAAGCATCACATCTGAATGTCAAACAATGGGAAGTAGCTGAGGACTTGGTCTCCGAGCCTGGGTGGAGAGGTGCAGTCAGGGAGGGAATAGATTCAGCGGGAAAGGTCAGGCCTGTGTGCGCTCAGCAGCCAGTCACATTCAGCCTCCCGAGCTTTGGGCATTTATTCCGGGAAACATTGCAGAGTTTTATTATCTGCAGGAATGAAGGCGGCGAAACAAGTCTCTCATGCTCTGAATCCTGCACAGGTTGGGACCATCTGTCAGACTTAATTGAGTCACTGGGGTGCAGCGCTGGGGGCAGCGTGCAGCCTTGGACAAACACCTATACATACATATGTGAATTCAAGACCGTTCTCAGTATGCTCTCTGAAAAGCAGGAACACCTGGAGAGACGTGAATGTGATCCCGGTCAGTCTGGGATATCTATTTTTGAAAAGTGAGCACTTTGTTTTTCGCTCTATTCATTGTGATTCCAGCGTACATGCACGCTGCAAAGTTGACATAACCGCTTTGCCAGGAATCTGGATTCCAGGAGTTGGTGTCTGTGAGTGGCTAAGCTGCATTAAACACCCACAGTTGTTGCTGGACTGTTGCAAAGCCTGACATCAGCCAACAAAGGTTTAAAAGAGAGCTCAGAGTGCACACTTGATTCCGAGGTTTCTGGCTCGTCCATTTGAAATAAAATGTCACCTTTAATTTTTTTAAGAGGGTCCATGCCATGTAGCAGATGATGTGAGTAGGTTTACATGTACCGAGAGAGAGAGAGAGAGAGAGAGAGAGAGAGAGAGAAAGAGAGAGAGAGAGAAAGAGAGAGCCAGAGAGAGAGAGCCAGAGAGAGCCAGAGAGAGTCAGAGAGAGAGAGAGAGATGGAAAGAGAGGATTGCTTTGCTCACTCTACAAATTGGATAGTGGAACCTCTGGCACTTCTCAGAGAAAAGCCTACTTTGAAGAGACTTCAGTTCTGGCTTCTTTCACTCCTTCTTTCTCTCCCTCACTGGACATCCAAAGCCACTCTCTTTGCCACCATTAGACTGAAACGTGTGAAGCTCCACCCGCATTCATTTTCCCACAGTAAAGGCAGTCGCAGCCTTTTCTGCCTGGCCTAGCAGAACCTCAAACACACTTGCACAAGCCTTGCCCTCCTTTTGATGTCCATGGCTGAGCCTCTGACTAAATCATTCTCACCGTGTTCTCCACTCATCAGCACTAACATTTCCTCTCCTGTACTTCTAGATTGCAGCCTTCAGGCCGCACAATTTCTGTATAACATAAGTCCCCAGAGTTTTCTCCAGGTTTAATTCAAAGGTACCGCACTAATGCTCCTTTAATGGTCACACGATTCTCAGAAATATCTCACTCAAAGGAAATATAAAATGAGACTTCGCACTCACGGTTGACACTTGAAAGGCTGCCGACATTCTGTGAGCATGCGACACAGCAGCGCACGTGTTCACGGAGAGAGTAGTTAGACTTTGTGAACCTGCAGGTATAGACAGTACATTTGATTTCTGGTCCGTATTTTTTTGATGTCATGCTATAAACTGCATCCTGAAACAGATGTTCTAATTCGCCCAGATGCGCAGAGAGAGCCCTGTATGGATATTTTGTGTCTCTTCGATCTCTGCCAAACACACTGTGTTCCGAGTGTGAAATTGTCCCATGAACGCTTCCTTTCAGCTGCATACACTCCGCTGAAAGGGAATGGGAGACAAGCTTGGCCTCTCACGAGAGCCATCCCTGTTAATCAACACTCTCCCACTCTGGCAGCGAGCCCCCATCAGATCAAGACTGACGGCTGCAAAGGAAACTCAGTTTGAAAGGATACAATGAAGGAAACTGTAAACCCTCCCCACAAATAGCAGGTTGATGATTTAGGATTAAAACAAACCCTGAATTCCTGTGCAGATCCAGCGCGATCACCCTTTGTGCAGCTTGTCCTGCCTGATGTCTCTTTACAGATGGCAGGCTACTTGGAATATTTCAGCAAACCTCCTTGGTGTGTATTTACTGAATATTTGTCATTGTAATTTTGCCCGCAGGAATCCACTGTGATAACGTGTGCCCACAAGGCTTCTGGGGACCCAACTGTTCATTCAGCTGCTCCTGCCAGAATGGTGGATCCTGCTCTCCAGAGGATGGCACATGTGTGTGTGCACCTGGATACAGAGGAACATCCTGCAAAAGAAGTGAGCGTCCTTCGCGTGCATTCTCTCCCAAAAGCCTCTGTTGTTGAAAAATGATGCTACAGGGGTGAGAGAGGCATAGTACGAAACTCCACAGTACTGACCTTGATTTGATCTTTGAAGAATTGTTGAAGGGTGATCATGCTGGGGAGAAGGCACTTAGACAGCGACAACCGCTTGAGTCCAGCCCCTTCATCACTGCCGTCATTTAATCAGCCTCCTCTCCACCCGTTCCATGGAAACACACACATATGTGTACACGTGCTTGTCCATGCACACGCACACAAAGGCATCTCGCAGTGGGAGACTTGCAGTCCTCGCCCTGAACTCATCAGAGGACAGACACACACACACACACAGGGAGCACCAGCTTTGTGTTTCCAAACAGAACACACTCAAGTGATGAAGTCAGTGATTGAGAGAGAACTTCACAGCCGCAAACCTGTAAACATCAACTGAAGAGAGGGAGGGGGGCGATCGAGCAAGCTTTTGATGGAAGTCACCACACAGGCCCCTCAAAGTTCGCAGCAGGAGTTTGCATCTGCAATGATGTGTACGTGTGTCTTGAAACAATTACCCCTCCAGAATGTTTGCACAGATAATATTCTCATCAGGTGAAAACCTCATTAACTACAGCATTTCTGTTCAGACTTTAGCTGTAGAACTCTGCTCTCCAGAGGCTGATAAATGCGTATCACACCTGGTGCTTCAATCAAAACAGAACCTATGAGGTGTACTTAATCTTGAGTGGTAATCTTTCAGGAACCCATCTGGTTTTATTATTTCGAAAATACTTGATTGTTCCTGGATTTTCCCAAATTGCTGCTTACAGAGATAAAAGCACAGATTGGGTTTTAGATTTGTACTGATATAAAAATATGCTTTATATAGATTGCAGTCTCTGCGCACATTATAGTCTTTGTGTAAAATGTGGTTAAATTAGCTTAATTTCTCCTTATAGTCCTCACTTTGAATCACATTTTCAAACTTTTCTGGTGTTTATGGGTCATTATCTCCTCTTCATAGCCTACATGCTGAAAAGCAGACCTCTCCAATAGCCTTTACTATCTTAAAACTCTATCCTTCACATTAGATTAATTGGGACTTACAATGAAGTCTCACTCTTTCGCTCGTTCTCCTTCCCTTTGCTCCCTCTGCCCTTTTTGCTCAAGTTCTTTTGGTCTCCAGTTGTTCAGAACTCTTTGATCATTCTCACTTGATATAGATCTTCTATCTCACCCTGTCAACTGCTTTCCTCTCCTCTGTTGCCACACTGCAGTCTGTTCTCCGGGGTTCTACGGGCACCGCTGCAGCCAGTCTTGTCCACAGTGTGTGCACAACACTGGGCCGTGTCACCATATCACAGGCCAGTGTGAGTGCCTGCCCGGCTTCTCTGGCTCGCTGTGTAACCAAGGCAAGTTTTTCCCTCTCTCCCCCTGACCTCTGACATGCTTTTTCACTTGTTTTCAGTTGTGGTTTTTATATTTACAGGGGTTTATTTCACTTAAAACACATTCGATCCGTGTCTTATGTCCTTGTATGGCCATTCTGTGAACTGTTTTACTGTATTTCTAGTCAATATAGTTAAGTGTTCGATAACAGATCTAATACATGGTAATTTACATTATGGAAGCTGTCCTCCCTCTGCAGCATAAATCTTTGCTCCATCACTGCCTTTAGTGGAGACACCTATGTACTGTGGAGTCTTATTCTAATAATTTACCCCTTTTTTAAATAAATTACAGTGAAGCAGTGAGAGGTTTTGAAATTCTCTTTCATGATTTTGAGCCATGTCTTACTGATAAAAGTTTAATAGGTGAGATGATAAAAAGAGGAGGAAAAACAGTTCTCATCCTGATTTGTTTGATATTAATTACTGCTGAGTGACAAGGGTGGCCAATAACGTATATCTTGAATTATCCAGCCCGTTGTTGTCCTCACTCGTCTCTTGTCCGGCACACAAAGCTGTGGACTAATGACACTTTTTTGGTGTTTCATTTGTTTGGTGCCTCAATCCCCAGATACATCAGTATGGGGTAGCCAACTACATGGCTTAATCACAATCTACTTAACAGACCTACAAGAGCCCTGAAGAAGAGGGAAAAGACGGCCAAAATGTAATCATTATAATCACCCCACATGAAAATGAGTGGGACCCGTCTTATTCACAGCAAGGCTGTATCTGATGTTCCCAACGTCAGGCTATTCTCTTTATCTGAGACCTTGTGATGTATCTGCCGGTGCCACAGCTCCCAGATTGTTAGATAAACCTCGTTGCAATTTGTCTCATGGCCTTAACGTGAAAACACAATGGAGGTTTCATTGGAAATGACATCTTTTATTGAAGTGTGCGGGAGGGCGCTGAAATATTAATTTCATAAAATATGTATACAGTGGTCTGTGTACATGGTCTATTTTAATTATGTGGCACATTGCTCACTCAACTCGTGAGTGTAGTTGGGGCAGTTGTGCCACTGAAGGCAAGACTGACTCCTCCTTTTGTTTAAGCAGATCACTTCATGTCCCCTTACATAGTACAACATCATCCATTAGAGAGGTGTGTTTACATAACCTATCATGCGGTGTTTTTATTTGTATATTATGGTCGTAATATGTCCAAGTTTTGTTTCATTAAGCAAATAGATTTCACTCGACCACATGCAGACCAGGGTTGCTGTTCTGATGCTTTGCTTGTTTCCAGTCTGTCCAAGCGGCAGGTATGGGAGGGCCTGCACTGAGGTCTGCCTCTGCAGCAACAACGGCACGTGCAACCCCATCGATGGCTCCTGCCAGTGCGTTCCCGGCTGGATAGGAGGGGATTGCTCTCAGGGTATGCTTTATCGCTTTTATCCCTTGTTTAACCAGTTCTTTGTTTCTTGCAATCTTCTCTTCGTCTGGCCGCTGTCATTTACCTTAATTGGCATCAATCGTTTCCATGACCCCACACATCCCAGAACAGATAGCTTACTTAAATGATTGCTGATGTACATCATGTCCTTTGATTTACAGCACTATTGGCCAAAGATCATTAGGAGAGCTTTGAGCCATCACGCTATTGGAAATTGATGTGTGTCTTTTTTATTACCTTAACTGCTCCGAATAAAAATACCTTATATCTGATAGATAATATGCTTTCCTTTATTACATCTTCAGTAGGACACATATGGCTTCTCATATATCACAGTCTAAATGCTTGTGGGGAGCAAAAATGACACTGAATTCCCTGCATTAACATGTGTTGACAATGTGAAGCAGTTCCTCAGATGACTGCATGATCATGAGCTTAACTGTGTCTCTGGACTCTCTGGCACAGCTTGTTCCTCTGGGCACTGGGGGCCTGATTGTCTCAACTCGTGTAACTGTCACAACGGAGCCCAGTGCAGTGCCTACGATGGGGAGTGCAGGTGCAGCCCTGGCTGGACTGGACTTTACTGCACCCAGCGTGAGTCTCTCCGCCCCGCATAGCAGACGCACAGTGCCATCTACTGTCTGTAATGAAGAACTGCAGCAAAAACAAGAGAACGCTCTGTCATTTTTAAAAATTGTATTTTATGCATATATAACTATAAAGACACTGCTATAACACGTTTGGGATATAATGGTCACTTCATTATTTTGGTAATTCATTCCCACAGGGATGTTGCAGATCAACATCCATCTAATTTCTTTTTTTTTCTTCTTAAATCTATCACCCTTAAGCTTTTAATCATAGTCCTTGTTTTTGTGTCGTCTCGCTGTTTGATTTTGCATTCTGGTGTTTTTCCTTTTCCTTCTCCCAATAGTTTTTCACTCTTCTTGTCATTTAGTTTCCACCTTTTATTAAATTAACATAATGACATTTTTTTTTCTGCAGGGAATGTAGAATTTATTTCTATTCAGTGGCACTGCGCCTCGTTGAGAATGCTGAACAGACCACCAATCATATGGAGCTGTCTTATGATATGACCTTGACTCTTTTGTTTTTCGCCATTATTCATCTGCCAGTTGTTTTTTGACATGCACACGTCTGTCCCAGGCTGTCCGTCGGGCTTCTACGGCCGAGACTGCTCCGAGGTCTGCCGCTGCCAAAATGGCGCAGACTGTGACCACACCACTGGCCAGTGTGCCTGCCGAACTGGTTTCATTGGGACCAGCTGTGATCAGAGTTGCGTATCCCCAGTGGGGCTTTGTGCTTGTGTCCCATAAACACTGACTTTCATTCATAAAGTGCTTTAATTCTGATAGATACAGTATCATAAAGCAGCTCTCTTCACATGCAGAGTGTCCTGCTGGTACGTTCGGATATGGCTGCCAGCAGCTGTGCGAGTGCCTCAACAATGCCACCTGTGACTATGTGACCGGAACATGCTACTGCAGTCCCGGATATAAAGGCATCCGCTGTGATCAAGGTGAGAGGTGATGGGGGTGGTCACCGTGCTGCGTCGCGACGGCGCAAAAATTTAGGTTTGTACATCGCTGTTTTGTCCGTAGCAGCTTTGATGATGGAGGAGCTGAACCCGTACACCAAGATTAGCCCAGCGCGGGGCTCGGAGCGGCAGTCTGCAGGCGCTGTCATGGGAATTATCTTTCTACTTCTCATCATTATGGCCATGCTCAGCCTGTTTGTGTGGTACAGGCAGAGGCAGAGGGACAAAGGGCATGAGAGCCAGCCCAGCGTGTCTTACTCACAGGCGATGCACCTCACCAACACTGACTATTCTCTCTCCGGTAAGACAGCACAGAAATGAAGTTGTTGGCCTAATAACGGAAGTACTTGCCCGATCAATACAGCCACATATGTGTTTCACATTGTCATCTGATGCAGAACATGCAGACATTCAATTCCTTTTACATATTTGTTTAATCTACTGTCGCTTAAAGACCTTTCAATCATTTGAATCCTCAGAGTGTGGCAGTACTGTAGCAATGAGGACCAGTGTTGCTGAGGTCAATCAAAACCAGGGGAGCTGCAGCAGCAGTGGCCAGTGTTACCAGACTGTGGCCCAGTGTAACGTCTCAACCATCTCCAGCAAACTGGATGGCAACCAGACCCTGAAAGTATGGTTCACCCTCACGTTTGTGTTTGCATGAAAGGTTTGGACAGTGTGGCAGCAACACCTAACTGTGCCCTTCCTTTCATAGTCGAGCACCCTGAAAAGCAGAAACGGCTCAGAATGGAGGGCCTACTGCAACCTCAACGATATAGGTCAGTTGTCCTCTCCGCTGCCGTGAGCGATCACGCTCGTGCTGAATGTTGTGCACAATTATGCCTTCAAGGGCAAAGACGACCCTGTCATTAGCACAAACATCATACAGGCAGGAGCCTGGACGCCTCTCCCCTGCTGGGAATAAAGATGAAGCAGGGGTTTCTTGTTAAAGCTAACCTTTGGCTCTGATTCTGAGAAAATATGCAGGTGGGAGAGAGAAGGCAGTAGTGTGGAGGTGAATAGGGGTCAATCTCAACTCGTTAGTCCTTTTTCACTTCCCCCAGTACCACATTTCTATATGATGGCTTGCTCTGGGTCAGCTGTTGTACTCTCTGGCTGGAAATTATAGAAAATCAAGTAACTGGAAAGAAAAGTCATCAATAGTACGTTGAATTTCTAGTTTAAAGCATCACTTTAGTCACACAAATAATTAATGAATTCATGATGCACTTTTTTTTTTCAAACTTGAGTTGCATTTTTACTGATTCCAAACTGATATAAGTAGCATGGTAATATGTTAAAGGATGTCTTTTCAGAGGATTAGATAAGGAATATACTGTATTATTACACACTTCCTCCTTTGAGTTTGTAATAATATTGTGAGTGTTTTAATGTTAAAAAAAATCTCTAATCTCCATATTCTCTTAGTATTAGTGTTACTGAGATGGAACATTTGATGCATAAGCAACAGTTTTGCTTTTCTTTTTGTCTTTTGAGGTTATTAAACTCTAAATCATTGACTTATCACTGCAAAGCTAGTGCAGCATCATTAATTATTTATCAGACTTGACTTAAAAGTCAAAGATCTCAGTATGCACTGTTTTCATTTTAGCTTAAAATCAGTCATCTAAAAGAACATGTGGGAGGTTCATAAATCAAATATCCGAATATTTTTCATCTGGCCTGTTTTGGTGATGTTTTAGGAAAATATTCCATTATCATGATGCAGATAAGCTGGAGGAAGCTGACATATGAGCTGAGGGTGACATACAGTATATAGTTACATCTCAGTTTTGCATTCGTCATACCTTATCAGGTGCTTCCTGTCAACCTTCACGTGTGAGGTCCCTGACACCTTTTTACTTGTGTTCCAGATGTTCAACAGGGGGACACACAAACACAACGAGGCACCAGAAAAGGTACTAACAGTATGCTTCACGTGTGTCAAATCTCATAACTGCTCTCGCTTACTTAAAAAGCCTTTTCTGGCTCATAGCCCACATTTTTTATTCTTCATGATTTATGTGAAAAGTCCACACTTTGGACAGGCTCATGGTGGGCAGAGATTTTCCTCCAATGCTAATTGCTCTCTATGGCTCAGTGCCCATAACGTCATTTTGTCTCCCACACTCTGCGTTTGGCGGTGTGTAGGAGACCGTGGTGTGAAGAGTGGACCCAAAAGAGCTTCACTGCGGTCTCTAATGAGGCCTCTTATCAGACTGATGAGACTGTTATGGATGAGATGAGTCTTCCACACTCTCCCCTTTGTACTCTGATTACTACCTCCATTAGTCACCTGTCAAAGACAAAAGAAGTAGAATTTCTCCAGAAGGACAATGATTTTCATTACCGCGGCATAAGCTGCACTCGCCAACTTTTAGTGGAAGGATCGGAGTCGGGCGTTAAGTAAAAATCTTATCATCTGTGTCCATGCTGAACGTGTCCTTGTCCCGCGGCTCCTGCAGATTACATCAAAAGCTCCATGTGCAGCAACAGCTCCTGCTCACTGAACAGCGAAAACCCGTACGCCACCATCAGAGACCCACCGGCGCTGGCCTGCAAGCACACCGAGAACAGCTACGTGGAGATGAAATCGCCCTCCCACCGCGAAGTGCCCTTCGGCGGCACCGCCACCCTCCTGGGCAGCGCTGGCAGGAATGTCTATGACGTTGGTGAGTGTGTTGTCGCTCTGGTGTGTGGAGCTCAGCAGGGTTCTCTGGCGTTTGCCCCAGCTGCTCATGTGGCCCGGCGTGAACTCACACAGGCGTCGCACCGTCGGCCTCGGTGAGAGTTCATACTGTGTGAGCTGTTTCTCTGTCCTCTCTTGTTCCCTGCTGGAGAGGCGCAGATATAAACTGTCCAGACCGAAATCCTGCGTTTAACAGCACAAAGACAACATATCAACATTTAAAATGGAAATTTCATCAGCATTTCATGTTAGATCCTCATTTAGAAGTTTGTCCAGCTGCACATTTCAAAAAAGTTTCAAAAAGATTATGTTTATAGCTCTGTTGCATCACCATCCTCCTTACAAAGTAGTGGAAAGTATTACATTCATGATGTAGATTTCACTGGCTCAGCCTGGCTTTTATCATCCTGTTTTCATATATTTCCCAAGACAGTAGCCTTTATGCATCTGTTTTTACAGGTCTAATGTTTCCTTTAGCTGAAGTCTATTTGTTTTTTATGGTTTATGTCAATTTATATGTCAACATAGTGTTATCTGAGTGCCCAAAGATCATCAAATATTTTAAGTAATTTTTTGTTTTGTAATAATTTTAGGAATATTATTTTTTAATGACCATCAGGGATTTACTTCTAAAGACTTGTTTTATAACCAGTCATGTGTTAACCTGGTGTGAACTGTATTGGGGGTTTTTGTTATGTTTTATTTATTCTATATGTTGGCACTAAATTCTAATGATGATGGTAAATAAATAATTGCTCAGTTTTGACACTTGATTTGTTCTGTTCACATTTAAATAAGGGGCACGCCATTAGGTCTTTCTATGTGTGTGTGTGTGTGTGTGTGTGTGTGTGTGTGTGTGTGTGAGCGTGCGTGCGTGTGTGTGTGTGTGTGTGTGTGTGTGTGTGTGTGTGTGTGTGTGTGTGTGTGT
>BJFM01005295.1:0-26109 GCA_016586285.1 Arothron firmamentum
TATATATAGAGAGAGAGAGACTTTTTTCTATTTGCAGCTTCTATGATTAAAGTTGTCTTATTGTCTTTGTTTATGTGTGATTTTTTTCTTCTTACATACAGGTACATTACGTGTACAGAGTACACAAACTTTTATGGTGGAAAGCGAGCAGGTATTCTCTACCATTACAATTTTAAAAATATACAGTTATTGCCTGTAGAAGTAAAGTCACAGATTTTTTTGGACAGATGAACATTATTAAAATTAGACAAAACCTTGCACCCATTTTGAAATTGAACTGCACCAGATTTGTAGTGATTTGTTCCAACTACAGTGGCAACAATCAAAACTGTAATATCCCTTAATTCATCTATCATCCTTAAATAATATGTTGGTTTGTTTAAATTTTACATAGACAAGGCAATTAAGTGGGATCTATGAAAACAAATGTTGATGTTGTTGGTTGGATTTCATTTTGCTTTGCAGAAATCCCTAAAACAAATTTTCGACGGCTTACGTTTGACCATTGTAGGTAAGAAGAGATATCTTTATTGTTCAGTCACAAAAATTTTGAAGTCAGCCACACCACTGTTCTTTTTACATCTAAGTAGCACAAATTCTGAAATTCTTGCACAGTGTAATGTTTGGAGCAGTATTGTCAGTTGTAATAATATGAATCTCATAATCTTTTGAAATAAATTTTCTGAAAAATTTCAGCTTGTCCCTTCAACCATTTGAGTATCCTGTGTGTACTGAGGAGGGGGTCATCTTTGACTTGATGTAAGTTCTTAATATTGCAACTAGTTTCACATTAAATAAGAGGAGCTATATGTAATTTTCAAGTATTTTTACTCTACTGATTATCCAATATGTTGATTCTTGGTAAATTAAAATTCAACAGAAAAGGTTGGAAGATAACCTTTTCCTTTTGTGTTTTTCAGGAGTATTGTTCCATGGATCAAAAAATATGGTACTAATCCGATCTCTGGAGAGGTGAGGATTTAAGCCGCTGGCATCTTCATATGTTGTGTTGTGTTTGTAGGTGTACTAAATATGATTATTAATTATATATTTTTTGTTCTTCTGACCCCAGAAACTGGAAGCAAAGTCTCTCATCAAACTGAACTTTTTCAAGAACAATGATGGTACCTTTACGCGCATTCAGTACTCACTCTTCAAGGATATGTGAAAATACAGATTTTAAAAATGACGTTTGGTTATACATTGCCTGAAGAGTTCTGTGAAAGGCAAAAGTGAAACAAAAGTAGCTGCTGCTAAAAGATTTGGAAGACTTTAGGAGTACAGAAATGCTCCATGTAATTGATGAGTCTGCAAGTTGACGTTCGGTTTCTTTGTCTTTCTGTTTTGTTGTAGGAAAGTATCACTGCCCTGTTCTGTACAACGTCTTCACAAATAATTCTCATATTGTTGCCAACAAGGTGACAGGCAATGTGTTTTCTCATGAGGTAGGTGACCACAAGCTCAACCCATAGAGCATCGAACTTATATTCACATGACTATATAGTCACACTGCCAATACGATGTATTATGTTGTGTTGTTGAGAAAGCCTTTATATTCTTGCATATTTTTCTTTCTTCGCAGGCTGTCGAGCAACTCAACTTCAAAACAAAAAGTTTTAAAGATCTTTTGACTGATGAGCCTTTTACCAGAAAGGACATTATAACTCTTCAAGTGAGCCGTTGCTTGTTTTTAATGTATTTATTCTCCCAAAGTTAGTAGCATTAATGTGATGGTAATTATTTCTTTTCTACAGGACCCTACAAACTTGGATAAATTTAATGTTTCCAGTTTCTTCCATGTAAAAAACGACCTGAAATTACTGGATCCAGGTGAGGTATTGAAATGAAGCTCAATGCATTAAGTGGCATTAAGTGTTGAACACTTGATAAAACCTCCCACCCCTTGTTGTTTCCATGTCATTGTTTAGATGAGGAAAAGGCCAAGCTGGACCCAGCATACCACCTGAAGAGCACAAATATGGAGACCAGGGAAACCTTAGCTGAACTCTACAGAGACTACAAGGGCGATCAGCTCTTGGCTTCCACCTCAAAGGAGCCAGAGGCCAAGAAGACAGACAAATTAAATGCCGTACGTAAACACACTATTATGATAAAGCAATTATGTCATTTTATCAACACAAAACATACCCATTAAGTTCATTAGAGACACTAATTTGCCCCTCTGTGTGAGTTACTGATGTGTGTGCATTCTGTGATGGTTTGATGTCTTGTCTGGTGTCTGTTCTTATCTCTTTGCCTGATGACTGCAGTTAACAGAAGATAGATGGATATGATGGTCTTGACAATGATATTTAATAAGATTTTCATAGTGATATTTCATTTATCAAATTTATAAACTAGAAAAGCACTCAGAGTGAAGAGGTATGCGAAGCATATCATTTTCCCAATTACACCTGTAGGATAGTATATTTATATATAGCCAGTGGTAATATAGTTACATAATATAGTATGTTACTTTATGATCTAAGTCCCTTGGCCTTTGGTTATGACTTTTGACCTTTTGAAGGTCAAAGTCCCTCCTGGATCTAGAACATCACCATAATTTAATAATCTGTTCCTTGGCCCACTGTCAACATTTCCTGAAAATGTAATTGAACTCTATTAGCAACTTTTCGAGTTATTTTTCTAACATCAGAGAGGCTGTCACATAACCTCCCTTGGCGGATGTAGTTTTTGCCACTCAATTTCGAAGTGTAATTTACTTTACGCACACACGGGGGCGCCAAAGACTAATAAATTGGTGGCATAATTGACAAAAAGAAAAGCAATAACCAAAATTGACCGAATGGCTTTTGCTGATCAGTTTTATAATGGAAGGATTAATGTTATTTTTCCATATCCAGAATATGAACAAAGAATAGAATACCTACAAAAGACAGTTTATAAATCAGGCTGTAGTCTTTATGGCTAAATCTGTGGCTAAATCATGTTATGCTTTCAGTTACCTTAGATTGGGTTTTGATATCATGCTTTGTTGTTACTCCAGAACCTTTAGAAGGTTTCTCTCTCTCTCTCTCTCGAGTTCACCGTTAGACATTGTCTGACATTGTCCGACTAGACATTGTCTGACAGAACCAGGGAAATATAGGTCAGACAGAGCACACAAGGTAAACCCTGTGCCTCAATGAGCCTTCATAAAGAACTGGAGCAGAAGAATGCTAAACCAGAACTGTAGGGTAGAGCATTAAGCTTCTCAAAGGTATTTTCTCTCCTCCCTTTTAATGTGCCTGAAATAAGTGAATGGGAGTCACATGCCAATATTTGTAATGTTCATTTATGTTACTGTATTGTAACTTAAGTTTAAATATCTTAAGAATTGCCAATGTTTCCTAATAAGCATGAGAAGATCTCGCTCTTTTCTCACTTATTCCCTTATGCTCACAGTTTCATTCATTATGCTAGTTTGCACTTTATGCGCCAGTTGACACAAACAATAGGATCAGTCAAGTATGTCAGGCAGAGGTGTGGTTGGGTGTAATAAAGAGGTAACCTTACACTCAGAAGATATTAAGTAAGGCCCACATCCAACGCATTATAGAAAAACTCTTTTTGTCCCTAATGAATGTCCAAGTACTCACATACCAAGTTATTTTATCTTCTATCTCTCTAAAATGTATATATTAAGAAATGAACTAAATATAAATAAAACTCTCTTTTTATGATTTTTCTCCTCTTTTCTCCGCCAGGCTCACTATTCCACAGGCAGAGTTTGCGCGTCCTTCACCTCCACAGCCATGACCCCCATAACAGTACACGAAGCAGGCAAGTGGACGTCTCACTCAAAAGACTGCATGACTCCCAGCAGACAGACGCATTCACTTTATCCGTTTGCCGTTTTCCTTCAGTCCCTTTTTTTTCCGGATAAACTGTCAAATCACGCTTTCACCTCTGCAGCTCCGTGGTACCACAGCTAAAACGAGCCGCCGAACAGAGCTGCTTGGTTCAGCTGCGTTGTCTTCCCCTGTTGGCGTCTGAGCTGCTCCACGGGTGACATTCAGTCTTACGCAACTGCGTTGTACTGTTTCGGTGCTCTTCAGAGGAGAGTGGGGCAGTGTCTGATTTAATAACCTAGTTCATCTTTCCTGAAAGGGTGGCAGCCCAAGTATTTTCAATAGATTTTTGTCAGTACTTTGCTTCAGAGAATAATGATTCTTGTGTTCCCATTTAAATTATTAGCATTTTTTCTAAACGGGCTAGTTTGACTCCGATTCAAATATTGATGACAGCAGCAGCAGAATAAGAATTTTTCAATGATTTTAAATATAACAAGTGTTGCTAACAAATTATGGAAATTCATCAAATTATTTTGTTCTGTATAATAGATGCCATTGCAGATGACACTGTCCGTTACCAGTATGTGAAGAAAAAAGGCTATGTCCGTCTGCACACAAACAAAGGAGATCTGAACATTGAGCTGCATTGTGATAAGGTAAAGACATTCTCAAATATAGAACAGAACCAACCAAAGAACTGAGGGTTATGGAGGCAGGTTAAAGAAAAAAGATCAGATTTGATCATATTTACAGCACTTTAAGGAGCTGCAGGAGGTGTAGGAGGGCTGTTATTTACTGAAAATAAGCCGGCATTTGAGATTAGTAACATTTTGTAATGGGATTAGGGACATTATTCAATTTGCTCTTACAAGATTCTGACTATTGCAGCAAGAATTTAAGCAGACGGTTTAATCCCATTTCTCGTGATGCTCACCGCAATCACTCGTTTGCAGAGTCTGTCCCCAAAACACCAAGTGGACGTGACGGCAAAAGCATGTTTCCATCTCCAGAAACGCTCTCCAGCCGTCTCGGTTACCAGGCATTTCATATGCTAGGTTCTCATTGGCTTTTGAACTATCGAATCAGAATAATTAGAGTGCATTTGCAGCGCTTAGACAACCTGCCTCCCATGCCCTACATCCTCCCCTCCCCGCCTCCCTCGCCAGAGGAGGCTGCTGAAATTTGCAGCTCTATTTGTAGCCTTCTGTTTATGAATTAATAAAAACCGCCTCACTGTCACACAAACACTCTCTATCACACACATCTGGCTGCCTATGAAGTAGCTGGTTGCTCATCCAGGTTTGGATGGTTTAATCTTGTCTACTTTAAACAAATTGATATAAAGTTAAAAGCACTCCTGATGATCTTAACTCACATGACCTTGACCTGAGTACGATGAACCTAATACCCAGTATTGTGGAGAAGTGCCAGTATGCTCTGACATAAAACACTACTTTGATTTCTCAGGAAACAAATTCAATTCTTTGCTAATTGGAATGTAAATAAAATATAAATCAAATTTTTATTAAAACGCTATTATTCAACCCCATTTATTTTCAGCTGAATATCAGTCAGTGCATGGAAAATGAAAAGAGATAAGCGTGCACAAATGTTCTGTCTGCTACAGCAAACATCGTTTCCAAACTGACATTACTTGCTGATAATTTTAGGCAGCTGAGCGCGTTTCTTAGTGGGCATGCATTTTAAACATTTTTTTGCCTAAACTCACACAGCACAGCGTGCTGTACTGTGACACGCCACAGGGAGCTCCAGGCCGAGTCCAGGAATGGGAACGTCTCAGTGACCATTTAAGTAAAGTCAGAAGTGGCAGAAAAAAGCATCATGGAAAGAACCCAACTAATGTCAACTATGCATGTGTTTATTTGGTGCAGTTTAAGGTGTTCTTTCCATTCTAAAATGTTTCAAGTTGATTCATTTTTCCGCCCAGTGGTTAAGAACAATGACCCTCCTTGTATCACAGTGCTTTGAAAACCTGGTATTTATAATCGAGGGGGGAAAATGAGCCGGAGCGCTGAATCAGGAGGCTCGCTGGAAGGAAAAAAGAGCAGTAGAGCTTAGTCACAGCGAGAACCATCCAAGAAATAAGAAATATATGCATTTTGTATATTTATTTCTTAACCATGTGGTGATTCTAAGAAATCACCATTGATTGTTGCTAAAGGGAAAAGGTTGGTTTCTCAGACACACACACACACACTCACACTGAAGGAAATGAGGTAGTGCTACTCAAGACTGCTGACGTCAACAGTGGACCTTGCAGGCATTGCGTCAAATCCACACCTCCCGCTCGGGAACAACGGTTCATTTCACGTGTCAGTCATTCAAAATGTGCTGCTTCCATTGTACACTATGTAATGATCTCCAGCGTGCACACTCTGACCCGCCGCTTCCGCTTGCTTGTTTCCACAATAAAAACAGAATTTTGCACTAATCCTGACTTCAGATCTGCCTCAGGCCAACGCGGAACAGACTTGTGTTTGTAATGACAGTCCCAGGAGGTCAGATGAGGTTTCAAAGATGCGTCTCCCATCGTCTGTGAGAATGTTAAGTGTCATGTTTTGTGACAGTTTCACCTGTAAGTTGAAATCCAACCTGCCACGATTGAAGTCCTCCTCATGTCTCCACTGTCAGTTTTGTATAATGGGAACGTCAACTTTTGTCTGCAGTTTCTGTGCTCATTATCTGAAAGACTTTGCACTATAGGTTTTATAGGTTGTACATTTTTGGCTCTTGCTTCTTGTCTGACTGCGTATAAAATGTTTCCTAGGTGCCCAAGGCTGGAGAGAATTTTATCCGTTTGTGTAAAAAAGGCTACTACGATGAAACCATCTTCCACAGGTCTATTCGCAATTTCATGGTAAGTGGATCAGTGGTTTCTTTGGTCTCTGACTTCACTTAAAATACTTTAAAATAATAAACTAACTTGAGGTGGGCATTTTATAATAATGCAACACAATTATGTTCATGCATACAACTTAAGACCTTAACGACAGCAATTTTGAAAATGATTTGTTTTTTCCTCAGACTTTGAGTGGGGATCGGTCCCATTACTCTATTCACTCAGTATCTCAGCAGTTTTTGTGTACTGCCCTTTTTTTTTTGTTGATAGAATGGATGTTATTCTTCAGTACTGCTTCAGACATGAGTAAATAGTCTTCTTCTCGCTCTCCAGCCGAAGTTCTTTCACCCAGGTTCAGGATTTGAAACAGCAGCTCCGTCATCTGTCCCACATCTGTTTATTTGAGAGCTGCCGCTCCCATAATTAAAGTTGTTTTCGGTGGTCATCTGGTCTCAAGAGGGCCCTTAAATGTTTCTCTCCGTCTCAGGGTTTTCACACACACAATAGCAGGCTGTATGGTCTTTCTCCACAATTATGCCTGTACTTCATCTCGTGCAGCTGCAAAACAAGGAGGGTGGCCTCGGAGAGAACCATCTCACCGCAACAAACACTTCTAATCGGGAACAGAGTTAACCTTGACTTCCCTTCTAGTTTATCACGTGACTCTTGAGTGTACCAAATGTCCTGAGATGTTGAGATGGCAGTTTAACGTGAGGCCAAGCAGGGTGCTGCCCCTCAGGGTCAAACAAAAGCATAATGATGTAATATTAACATGCTGCAGATGTTTTTCTCCCCATGAATACCTATGACATTTTAAACAGCAGACTAAGTGCTTTCACAAACTAAAGGCTAGCTGGAAATAAGTTAACCACACAAGCAGGGTCTCACCTCAACAAGGTTTATGGGCTGAAATACTTGAATTTATGGCTAATTTAGGCTGTAGATCCGGTAGGCTTCTATACCAGTGTCCAATCCAGTGAAACCAGCCCATCACAGAACGTCTTTTAGTCAAAGTCCTTCTCTAGATGTAAAGATGTTTTAAATCTATATCACTACCCTTTCTATTTATGTTCTTTCATGATTTTCCCCAACAGACCTGCACTATTAAGTCTACCTAAAAAAAAAGCGTCAAGCCCCCCTAAAAATAGAGTCCTGTGTGCAGAATCCAGTTTTTCAGTCGTGCACCTTATAGAAAACAACCGGTGAATGGACCCCCACATTGAACTGGAGTCCGCAGCACTACTGACATAACATCCAGTGTATGTTTAAACAAGAATACCAAAGAAATGCACAGAGTGTACATTCTACACCACTGTATAAACAATAATAGGAAAGTTGAGCCTAAACAATGAACAATAGCAGCCTGTGTCCATGATAGTTTTTTCAAAGGTTATCAGGATCTGTGACTGTAGGGGGCTTAAAGACCTTTACCTGAAAGGAAAAAAGATATTGTAGGCTTAATGTAAATGTAATTGGGCTACTTCACAGTATTTCTTTATATAGCAAATGTACAGCGAATTAAAAATTTATTTGGTGTAATTTTCTTTATTTTCCAGATTCAAGGAGGAGACCCCACTGGTACAGGCACAGGTAAGATGAGCACTGGACTTAAACCACTTTCTGAATTACATAACACTGCGCTCTTTAATTATTAAGAGTTCCTTTTTTGAGCTATTGCGTAAATACAACTTGCAACTTGAGATGCAAGTCCAGGATGTTACTAAATATACTCCATGAAGGCACGCAGAAGCTTAAAAGACACAAAAAGTGAGGCTAAGGGAAGAATCAGGGTGTGCTGAATGACCAGTCGACTGATATTTGATACAAATCTTCAACTGTTTTTAAAAGGCAGCTAAAATGGCTGATCGGTGTGTCTGGCTTCGAGGCTCATGCACTTCATTTCCTGGCACCGTGTCGTGTCTGCGCTGCTCCATGTCTGCAGAAGAATGTTTGTCCTGTGTCTATGGGCGTCTGCACGCTACACAACGCACATTCGCCTTGACAGATTTACGGAGGTGCAGAATTCCTTCCCGCCGGGTGAAATTCTCTTCATCACCTAAACTCTGCAGTCTGTGCCCACAGATCCACGGATGACCCTGTAAAGATGGCTGCAACAGGCACTATGTCTTAGTCAGCCATGAATATTTAGATTATCTTTAAGGTCAACATCAGAGTGCAGTTTTACTTCTGTTTTCAAGGAGATGTCAGAGATGCATATTTACTTTCAGAACCTTGCGTATTTGTAAAGAAATACTTAAACAAATCTTATTCCTGCTTTGCTTTGTTAAAAGTTGCTTTAAGTTATATTGTATTTTTTAAATTTTGATCTGCTTTGTTTAATTTTTTTTGCTGAGGATTTCTTTCTCCCAGCTCCATGGTGAAGAGGTTAAATGTCACCTTGTTGATAAATTATGTAAAAACGGCAGCGGGGGAAAGCTGACAAAGGCATCAATCCTCTCAGCGGTGCGTCGTATCCGTTTACGCTGGAGCATAAACACAGTCTGTACTCGCTGTACCTGTACGCTGTTTGTACACCGTGTCGGGCACGTTTGCCAGTTGGAGGGATGCAAAGGAGTGAAACACACCTCGGGGTGACAGATCCACTTCCCCTGTCGGGAGCCAATAAGCTCCTGCAGTTCGTGTTCCCGTAAGCTCATCATGATGATTCTTAATGATGAAGCCGGTCTGAATATTGATTCGCAGCCGAAGCCTCTCAACGTGGTGCCACGTCCAAGGACAAACAGGCCGTTTGAATCTTATGAAAACACCCAGTAGCTTATTTGTGATTGTCTTGTGGTGCATTCATTTGAATAAATTACGTCAGCGCCAAAACCAATTAGTCTGGCACAACGTGAAAAATGTCCATCGTGGAGCTGAATATTAAACCGTGCGTACTTTTAACCAGGTTATATCGTGTTTTCTCGCCGAGCATCAAACTGTTGTCCTTCCAGCAGTATAACAAATTACAGCAACAGGAAGTCTGTTAGCGAGGACATATTTGAGTTTAGTGCAGGTCATGAGTTTGGTTTGCAGCTAGTTGTGGTTGGAAGTGTCATATTTTCATCACTGCTGCCAATGGTTTTAATTGCAGGAGGAGAATCCTTCTGGGGAAAACCCTTCAAGGATGAGTTTCGGCCCAACCTGTCCCATGCTGGCAGGGGCGTTCTCAGTATGGCAAACTCTGGTCCAAACACCAACAAGTCCCAGTTGTAAGCAATATTTCTTCATCTAGACATTCAGTCGGAAGAGAATTCCGATGTTTTTTCATCTGTCATCTCCTTCCCTTCATCTTGTTAATTCCAGCAGATTTGGGGAATAAAGTGTAATCAGAAGAGAATGCTCTATTGAGTAACAGGAAAAACTTCCATGTGTGATACCTGTGTTGAGCGTATCTCATTATTAATGGTTCAGATTTCATGTGTATTTCTAAACTTTTACATGTTGCGCTGTTCTTGTTTTAATGATGTTTTCTTTCTGCTAGCTTCATCACATTCCGGTCTTGCACCTACCTGGACAGGAAGCACACAGTTTTCGGAAGGTAAACCTTTTATTAGTTTGTCCTCTGTGTTGTCTGTATTTATGATTTTGAAGCAGGACTCCAGTAAACTGACACCAGTAAGCTGCCTTGGCGTTATTTCTTTTATTTCTTTTCTGAAGATCTTGCCCTCGTACTGCATCTGAGTCGGTTACTTCTGCTTTATAGTTGCCCTCTCTTCATCCCGACTGCAACGGCACAGATTATTGTGCCTTCTGTAGCCAGCAGTGGTAAAAAATTTAGTAGCTTCTCTGTCTTTCACCTTTTTTACCCCAAAAATGTTCAGACCGCTGTTAGATTATTCACTCTTGTCATGGTCAACACACTAGAAATTCCTCTCTCTGTCAAGCTATTTGCACTTTCCAGACTCCCCTCTATGCAAATTTAACGACACTGGCGGTGTTAGTCGTCCACTTAACCTCATCTATACAGACGGGGTTTTTTTAACCACTGAATGGAGAACAAGCTGCCACTCTGCAAGAAAGCAACAAAGAAATGTTGAGTCTGAGTGTCTGTGAAGAGTCTCCAGCATCCAGATCGTTTCATTTTTAGTGTAGGGCAGCTGGACTTCTGTTAGGTGGTCTAAAAATCCCCCATTTTTTCTTCCCTCAGTATAATTGTTAGAACGGTTGTTTCTGCTCCATGAACTGAGCCAGTGCTTCCAGATTATTGGGTGTTGAAGTGATCAGTGTGAGAGAGGCTCAGGTTGGGAGGCCTTGAGATAATTATGCAACCGTAAGACTTTTATCTGAGTTTATGCCACAGAACCTTTGGTTTCAGAGTTGTTTCCCAACTGCATGGTAGCAAATTCGGTGCTGGAATAATTGTGCGCACAGATTCTGACATTCTAAACGTGGTACCGCAAAACCCCCACAGGAGCAGATGGATAAAGACTTGGAAGACCGAAGCATGAGCGACTTCTTTAAAGTGCTCTGTGCCAGGGGAGCTGCCAACAGATCACCTTTGGGCCCTCAGCATTTCACCAAGTCTTTATTTTCCGCACTTGTTTTATCCTAATGGCTTTGCATCAGTGATTGCTCGATTCTTTCCCTAAGTACACCCAGTAAACGAAGAGTGTTTTATGGGTTGTCTTGTGCAGGGTCGTCGGTGGATTTGAGACGCTCACAGCCATGGAGAATGTGGAGGCTCATTCCAAAACAGACAAACCAAAGGTAAGAAGGAGAGATTTTAAATGCCTGTGTTGATTCTGCCGCAAATTAAAATTCATGTCCTGTTGGTGAAGGCAGGAGTCCAGTGGGGGCTGAGATTGAAATGACAATGGAGAGAGGCACTTTTATTCAGTTATTTAATCAGTTAGAAATGTAGAAAACATGAACTAGATGAATTGACTTTCATATGAGGACGCATGTATGGATATGCTTTGATCTAATCTGTGTTTTTTCCATTTACAGTCAGAGATCAAGATTTTACATACGTCTGTGTTTGTGGACCCATATGAAGAGGCTGATGCTCAGGTTTGAATCCAATGGTTTCTTTCAAATGTGTAAAAAAATATAATTTATAGAAACAGTTTAGCTGCCAACACTGTTGAATGTGCACATCTGAGACTTGAGGACAGCGATGCTCATTTTAAATGATAGCACAGCGAAAGGTTTGAAGTGATTATTATTAGATGAACGTGTCCTTTGATCCAATATGCTAAGCAGTTCTTTCTTTTTTTCCCACCAGATCACAGCTGAGCGAGAGAAGGAGCTTCAGAAGCAGCAGGAGGAGAAGGAGCAGACCAGCATCGCCTTGAAGAAAGCCAAGGAGGAGCAAGCGCCCAAAACCTTTAAGGCGGGCGTCGGGAAGTACATCAACCCTGCCACGATGTGAGGACACACACACACACACACACACACACAAAGGGAGAGATTTATGCTCGTCCAGCAGCTACTCCAACACTGGCTTTACTGGGATGCAAGTCCTCAAACTGTACAGACAGAATTTTCAAAAAATGACAAATTTTCCTCCCACGTGTTTAATGAGTTAAGAAATTGGAAGTCACAGAGTAGGTGAAGCTGCCCTTTGGGGGTGGGGGGGGGTGTATTGTTAATGACCAAGTTCCTATTTTTGAGGAATGGTGGAATTTAGAACCATTAGATTATGGGCTGATTGCTCTGAGAACGCTCTCGTGTTTCTCAGACGGTTGCATAAGTGCAACATTTATGTGCATTATGTTTTACTTTCAGTCAGCGACGGCATCAAATGCTTTCTTTTTTCAGGGGATTCGAATCGATAGAGACAAGAATCAATTACATAAGGTCCATGCTTGGATGACTGGATGTTATCTTTTCATTAGAGTCACCCTGGGAGCTGCTGTCTAATGCACTTACGCACATATTAGACACTTTGGCATGGTGTAACTTTTTTTCTTCTCCTTGTCCATGAATGTAAACATGCTTTGTTCAAAAGAAAGCAAGAGTTAACAAACGTTGTTGAGGTTGTTGGTTGGACAGAAACTCTGCAGCACCACATTTATCCATGACTTTTTGAGAACTTAACAAGATGAGCAAAAAGTTGGATAATGGTCCCAGACGGTTATTGAACTTCCAGCAAGAGAGGGAGAAAAACAGGAAGGACTTGTATAATTGTAGAATAAAAACAGCGCTGCGCAAGAGAGGAGAGGTTTATTCTTGTCAGAGCTCAGCTGATCAATTGATTTCATTTATCATATTTTGTCTCGCTCAGAAAACGTCCAGCTGCTGCTGATGACAGCGGGCCCTCCACCAGCGGAGCAGCCGCCAAGAAGCCTAAAGGCAAAACCGGCTTTGGAGATTTCAGCTCCTGGTAGCTCTGATGTACTCAGGATTCACAGTTTTTTTATATCTGTACGTGCTTACATAACTCTTTTTTTATCTTTATGTCAGACTTGTTGAGATATATAAAATAACAATTAAAGTTGTTTTGAAGAAAAAAAACCCTGCACAATAAGCTCTCTTTCTCTCTCGTACCCGATCGTTTTGACTTCGGAACACCTTCAGGTTTGAGACCTTCTTATCGTTTTGAGCCTTAAAGTGATGACATAAATATGTGTCAGAACCTTTTGCTGAAAAAAAAACCGACGTTATTTATCATCTGCGACAGGATCAAACCTTCTGATTTCTATCTTGTCTGCGCAGTTAAATCAATGTCGAGTCCACCGCTCGGCTCGCTGCAGCGATTGAGCCGAGTGCTGCGATTGTGAGAACGCAGCGCTTCATCTTCCTGGTTAGACGATGTCGTGATCCTGCGCGTTCGTCTCCGAGCTAAAGGTTTTGGCTCCGCTCCCTGCCGCGTTAACAGATTTGCTTTTCATGTTTCTGTAATCATTTGATGCTCATGCTGGTGGTGGAGGTATTTTTAGGACGCGTGCGTCGCCCATGTGGCCATCGGCGTTTTCACCAGCAGCTTCCATATTGTGTTTGCATCGACCGCAAATGCTTTGGTGTTGCTGAGTGTCATATGATTGTCTTTAAACCGTGCGACGACTATTTGTCACACGCCAGGAAACGTTTGTAGATGAGGCCTCGTGCTCGGGGACCTCCAGAAGAGTGTGGGCCAGAGTGTGACTCCGCATCAGCCTGCAGATCTTTCATCATAACGTTCTTTTTCTTGGACAGGGTTGATTCGGAGTGCACACCAAGCTGAATATGTTGGTGTTTCAAAAACGGTCACCACGGACTTGTGCTACATTCTCCGAAAAAAAACAACTGCAAGCATTTCTGTACTCTGGAGATATTTCCTAGAACTGCTTAACACAGCAGGTGTTTAGAAATGTAAAACCTCCCCTGGTCATTCAGTCAATCTGCGAAAACAGCCTAGTTAGACGGTTGTGGAGAGCTGCGAATTTCTGGACCGGCGGTATTAGAGACAACACCTTTGTGTCTCGCAGCATGATTTATCGAAATGCTTGGCTATCAAGCTAATGCTCGTCCACTCGACTCTCTTTATTCAGCTCTCCTGGCAGTAGCTGCCAAGTTCTGTTAAGTTAACTTCTTCTACCTGAACGAACAAAACCCTCAGTGAAAATGAACTTGGCGGCCTTCAGAGCTCAAGTCGCGGCCGTGGACGGGCTTCCTCTTCCCACTGAAACTGAGCAGAAGTGTGACAGGACAGGCTTTTGTTTCCCCAGCTGTCAGCACAACAGCTTAAAATGACTTCCAGCTGGCTCCAAGTCTCTAATTTAATGAATAATTCAGGTCTGTGGAGGAGAGTGACAGCCAGACTGGAACTAGGCAGGAAGTCGGTCGCACAATTCACTCGAGTGTAAACCGAACCACTGTTTTATTAGCTACACCTGATCTCAAGTATACACGAGGATTTTGTTGTCAAATTTGTCGCATTTCAAAGCATTATTTTCATTTTTTTCCCCCCATCTCAGTTAAAAATCAGGCACAGAGACAGAGTGTAAGGCTGGTTTCACTATGTTTGTTTTCTCATTCGTGTTTTTCCACTGAATCACTTTCACCCTTTCCTCCATCCACATGTAATTGATATTCACATCCATTTGCCCTCCTATACATTTAAATAATCAATTTTTTAAAATAATAGCCACTGGGTGGTAACGCTAGCTTCTGGTTTGTGTTGAAAAGGCTCCAGTTTGACTCGAATGACGAATGTGAACATTTAAGCACTTAAATCTTGGCTTTGAGTTGAATTCTGTGTGACCTTTCCTAAGAGGAACACAAACACTGGCGCTTTTGCTACTCTTACCATAATAAATGTGATTTGAGGTGGGCCCTGGATGTTGCGTCCTTGCCTCTCACCCTGTGTTTTTGTCATAAATAGGAAAAACGGTAATGTTCCTGTTTTCATTCACAACGCAGCCTTCCCAGAATATTTCTCAATGTCTGACTTCTTGAGTGGAATAATTACTAAAGATTTCCTAGAAATTTTGTTCCAGTTCACACGCGAATCCTTCCAGGGAAAATTGGATGGACACTCGTGTGTGTCTGCGTGTGTGAGGGCAGGATAAGTCAATTTCACATTTATACAGCAGAGAAGATCTAATAAATAAACTCAAAGTTGAGGACAGAGCTAACGGGGTCCGTCGGTCCATCACCTCAGATGAAATTTGAACAGAAGTCTCCTTGTTTGCCCAGAATCATTTCCCTCCTTTCGTCCTCACTTGTTTTCCAGGACACGGTTAGAAATCCACCACTGAGACTAGACGCTGCCAGAGTTTCTGCAGGGGCAGAGAGTGGGCGATCACATCACAGTCTTACTCGTTTTTTAGACACCCGAGGATTATTTTTGCCTTTTAAATTCCTTGTGCTGCTTCTCATAGTTGATTCAACCACAGGAAGCAGAACAGGAAGCAAATACGAGCGGCCTCACCAAAACAGGTCATCTGTGATCTGCTCTGGCTGCAGGCCTGTGAGCTCAGGTCAGGTTTTATAAACCACAAACTCCACTTCCTCTCCTTGACTGAATCTAAAGATTCCTTAAAAGTACTCTCAACAAAATCCATGGTCCAAGAGAACCGTGCTATAATAACTTTAATTTGGTATATTTTTATGCTTTGGTGAGCAGTAAGTAACCGCATCTCTTGTGATAAAACCCAACTTCCAGACGGTTTGGTGTCGGTGTGCAGAACTCTTGCATTTTGCAGCAGTCCTCCGTCTTACATGAAGCGCAGCCGTCTCACTGAAACAATTTGTGCCTTGATTAACATCACTACAGTTGCATTTCAGGCCAAGGAAATGAATCAGCCAGCCTGGAAACGGAGGTAACCTGTGACGCTCACTCCCTTCCTCTCTCTGCATGAAGGGCAAAGGGTTTATTGGAGCTGCAGGCTGGCTGAAGCATTTTAATCTGAAACATTTATGATGTAGCTCGGTCCAGAGAGGGTTGTTGAAGTGAGCCACAGAAACAGCCAGGCTGTCAGAAAAAGCACCAAAATAGACGCTTTGCTGGGTTCCGTGCCCACGACAGGTCTTTTCAGAGGCGCATGAAAGCAGTTTAAAGCTCATTAATGTATCAGTGATGCGTTACCACATGTTTTGGGTGTTTTCATTCTGTTAATGTTTCAGTAAACGTCGAGCAAAACTGTCAGAGAAGCGCAGCCCTGCCTAAGAAGTGCTGCTGGCGTTGTGCAACAGAGTCATCGTTTGAACTGAGTCGACAGGATTACACAGTGAGCAGCTAAAAAAGGTATAAAGAGAAATCCAGATAAATGTCTCATAAAATAACATCACATAATGAGTGAAATAAACTGATCTTCAAGTAAACAGGAGGATTTTGGACCAAGCTGGAGGGAAATAATAATGATCCAGACAATTTTATGCCTTTCAAAAGACAGCATGAAAAGGTTTGAAGCAGCAATGCTGCTTTTCCAACTTACACTGGCGACTCCAAACGCTCCGGCCTTAATTCGCCAGACCGAACTAATCAGATCACATCAAAGGATCGACCGCGATATGTGGGCCCGGTGCGGGAAAATTGAGCAACTGCAGCAGGGGAAGAAATCAGGAAAAGATGAAAAACAAATGGAAAATTTCAGTCCGCTCACACACAAAAATAACTTTTCCCTTGTTGCTGCGGAGATCTGCGCCAGGCTAGAGAAGGTCGTGGACTCCTGCAACCTGCTGCCTGAGAAGCCGCATCTGCCGGCCTGAGCGTGTTCATGTAAAAGGTTATTGATTCTAAATCATTAATCTACATTCATCAGAGCGTACAGGGCCTGAGGTGTTTGTCTTAGTCTGCACTCAGGTCTGCCCCCCCACTGTGATAATCCTCCGCTTAAATATTTATATTCATGGAGTGCTGGATCGAGGGAGACGAAGACACGCATGGTTTCCTGCCTTTTATCGACCTCTGTTACCTCAGGAAACCTTTCTTTCAGCATGAAATAAAACCAACGCTGGATTAAAACGTCATCACGTCACCGTCCTCTTTGAATTTCTCCACTCATGGACGGAAGAGTCCATTTTGTGGGTACGTATAGAATTTTTAAAAAGTCTTGGAATTATAGTGTGGCTTTTCTGGAGCCCTCCTGGAGGCGCCCAGGTGTTCACCTACCTTTTCCCAATGGTGGCGTCTGCCGCTGTATTTATTTTAAGTAAGTACCTTGAACCTCTCACAGCCCAAACTCCTTCCTTTCATAGAAAAATCTGCAACCACCTCCCTCAGATGGTGCGTCAGCAGGTGATCTCTGACACGCTGCATTTTCGCCCGACTCTCATCCTCCCCATGACGTCACTGGCTTCCGCTCCCATTGGACGGAGCGCCCGTCAGCCAAGCGCGCTGACCAGTGGCGGCTGGCTTGGCAGCGGGGCGGGTTGTGTAGCAGATGCAGTGCTGTAACCATGGTGACAATGGATGCTGAGTGCTGCTGAGTACTTTGTGTAGGCAGAGTCTGAATGGGGATGACATCACTCAGGGAGTCAGGAGAAAAACAACATCTCCTTCAGCTGCTCGGCCTGTTTATGCGCACTTGATGCCAACACCAAATGTGGCCAGAAACGTCTGGAAATGGAACCTGATCCTGTGCAAAGCAGACAGAAGGTTTTTGGGTGGCTCTTCCAAGAACTGTGGTCCCAGAAATGATTTAATGGCGTAGTTATGCAAAGGGATATATGAAGAAATTGGACAAGAAAACTTGAGAAATCATTGCAAAATTGGCAAATCTGGGAATTGTTATTGGTCATCAGAGCTTTGTGGAGCATAGGAGGTGATGTTAGCCCAGTTCCACCAGTATGCAGCTGCTGTTTGTGACAAAATGTAGTTTCAATTCTCTTGCTCTCTTTCTGTCTCTCACTCTCTCTCTCTCTGTCTCTCTCTCTGTCTCTGTCTCTCTCTCTCTGTCTCTCTCTCTCTCTGTCTCTCTCTCTGTCTCTGTCTCTCTCTCTCTGTCTCTCTCTCTGTCTCTCTGTCTCCCTCTCTCTCTCTCTCTCTCTCTCTCTCTCTCTCCCTCTCCCTCTCTCTCTGACTCACTGCTCCAGGGATGAGGGGCTGGCCCCTCCTGCAGATGACATCAGACGGCTGGAAATAGCAGCAGCATTAAAGCTCCCAGTCGTGAGCGCGTGCTGGGAGGCCTGCAACTTAGGGCGGCAAAGGGGCAGCTTGAGGAGGAGGGATGGATGGATGGGTGTGAAAAAGAAGAAAAAAAACCAAAGAATAATAACGAGGCGGCGGCAACAAGTCAAAAGGCGGCCGCTGACTTTAAGGCTTAAGTGCTAAGGGCACATTCAGAGGGTGGGCAAAGTGGGAGGGCAGCATTTATGCTCTGTCTCATCTTTTGGTGCTGTTTGGTACCTTCATGTACTGTGTAATCGAAACAGAAAATGCACATGCAGCTGAGAGCAACAGTTTTGTTAAACCTCAACACTGATTTTTGTTTTAATGGAGGTTTTTGTTTTGTAGAGCAAAAGGGTCGATTTAGTTGGGGGGGAAACAGCCGAGTCTTTTTAGTAATCAGCATTCAGGGATCATCAGTTTATCAGTCGGTGAAGCTTGATGGAAAATGGAAATCAGATAAAAGGGCACATTTGAAGAGAAAAGTTCAATGTGCTTCAATGATTTTGTAGCTGCTGTATTTTTAACACAGTGGTTTAAAAAACAAAACAACTAGTGGAAATGATGTTTTATCTCTTACGTGATATTAACTCTTATTATATTATTATTATATATTAACTTTTTTTTCCAGAATTAAGAGTCGTAAGGAAGCAGGGTTGGTAACAGGCCAGTGGATGGATGGATGGACGGACGGACGGATGCAGTTTGAGGATTTAAACCTTTTGTTGCTTGAAGGCCCCCTCTCTCTGTCTCAGATCTCTCGCTGCACTCACACCCAAACGCTTAATCTGTCCCTCATGTGACACGTTGGACAAAGGATGTGTCTGTCTCTGCTGATGAAGAGCGAGCAGGAAAAAAAAAATCCAACACCAACACTCAGCCCCTGGACATCCGATCACGTCCCACCCTATCAGCACGCCGTGCACAGACTCTCTGGCCTGATCTGAGTGACCAAGTGTTCCTCAGAAGTGGGTCAGGATACATGAGGACGAGCATGAGGGAAAAAAAAAAAAAAGAGCATTGCTGCATCCTGTTTGGCTGCTGCCAGGACAACGACAAAAGCAGGAGCGTCCGGGACGCCTTCCACACAGCGTGAAGATCGAGGTCCTCCGAGGTACCGACTGGCCCAAAGTTTCCAGCAGCGTCTCCAATAAACGTCTGCAACAAGCTTGTCCCGTGGGCCATCAGGACCTCTGCAGTGGGAGTGTTAATAGTAAGAAAATAGTGGCAGCATTTCAGGGACACGTGCAAATGAAGTCGCAAACTGCAAACACACATAAAACAATAGATGCCGTAGTTGACATTAGCCTTCAGTGTATTTTGATATTTGGGGATCTGTGCAGAGCAGGAAAGCTCCAGCTGCTGGTGAGGGCAGAGCAAAGCAAAGGCCGGGAGGTTCCAGACGAGCATATTCAGAGTTGTAAAGTTATATTCAAGCCAGTATGTTTATTCTGTTGTGCATACACTGACTTCAATTGATTTTCTAACGGATCCTGCATCCCAAATTCATCCAGATCCTACCTGAGTGCTGACTGCCTTGTGGCACATTTTTCGACACTTGAATGCCTCCAGTCTTCGCCCACTCCCGCTCGTGTCCGTATCGATTTCAGTTTCGGCCGATTTTCATTTTCATCGTCTTTTCTTTCAGAAATCTCAGTGAAAAGAAAGATGAGCGGGACAGAAGGGCTCATTAGAACCTAATGCTGCATTTACTCCATCAGCTGGGCCCTGATCACATTTGCCTGCTGGTAATTGCAGATGAGAGCGTTTGAAGTGAATCACACACACACACACACACACACACACACACACACACACACACACACACACACACACACACACACACACACACACACACACACACACACACACACACACAAATAATGAAAGTAAAGTTGTGAGTGCCGAAGAGTTCTGGGGGATCTCTGCCAGGCAGTGGACATGCATGACACTTAATGTATATAAAAATAAAAACTCAACTTAACTTGCATAAAGTTGCCCTCTGCAGTAACTAAAAAAGATGATCAGACTAAAATAAACCTGTAAAACTGTAGAATATGGAGGATTAAAGCTCCTGTGTTGATCTTATTGTTCCCAGCATCACAAACTGATCACAAAAACCATCATTGTGTCAAATGTGTCACTGTTTAGGGAGGTATAGGCTAAATATAGTGAATAAAGAATAATAGATTAGAGGCCGGAAGCCCGATTTACGCTTCAAGGACGTCGACACATCCTGCGTGGGCATCAGAATCAGGAGGAGACGGGTGGAAAGCACAGAGAAGAGGAACTATCAACTAAATAGCCTCTGC
Organism: Arothron firmamentum; assembly: GCA_016586285.1. Taxonomy (NCBI): domain Eukaryota; kingdom Metazoa; phylum Chordata; class Actinopteri; order Tetraodontiformes; family Tetraodontidae; genus Arothron; species Arothron firmamentum. The sequence continues at coordinate 20,500 of BJFM01005295.1, forward strand.
CATAGCAACCAACAGCTCAAATGAATCATGTCTAATATGCTGTGATGCAGCAGGTCACACAATCTAGCAACAAAATGGCTTCTTCCCCTCTGGTGATCGCAGAGCTTCAAAGTAATTTACAGAAATAGGAAACATGATTGCACAAGAGACGGTGCGTATCACAGTTAACCACCAGAACCCTTTAAAGAAGCAGCGCGTCAACACTGAGCGCATACGGGTTGAACTAGTTCCACTTTGTTGGAGACTCTGCTGTTGAGGTTTCTATAACAGCCTCATTTGTTGCTCTGACAACAGCGAATCGCAGAGGAACGCTCATCTCTCAAGTCTCACTTTAGCTCCAGATGGAGTCTGTGTGATGGCCATACTGGTGTGACTGGTGTGGTTCCGGACCCTTTCAGAGCCTCAGCTGGGTGAGCGTGATAGCCTTTTTTTGGTAGCTACGCTCCTGATTAGCGTGACTTTTACTGTATTTGCTGATGCAGCAAATTTCTGCCTCTGTTGATATCCTCGGGCTGCTTCGAAGCAAACAAGAACTTGAGCTGAATGAATGGATAGATGTGCTCACGCAAATGTTAAAGCCAATATTTGAGAAAGGCCCCGATCTAGAAAAATATTATGAAAATGACGTCCTTCGGCACAGATCGACCTCTGTTTCGTTTCTGTTCTATTTGCATTTCATTTTTGGTCACATTAATAGAAAACGTTTCCGTTTTGAACACGTTGCCAAACAGTAAAATGTTTCTCTTTCCGACAGACATTATTATTCAACTTGATTCCAGAACACCGACGGGGAGTTTAACAGAGCGAGACGGGGATGAGAAATCATCACCTCGGGTCCGGCTGAGAGATAAAAAGGTGAGATAAAAAGGCTAACTGGAGCATTTTGATCAGGAAGGAGAAGAATATTTGGTAAATTCCACATATTTGATGGGCTTTATGCAACACCTTCGACTTAAAACTCTGGGAAGTTGTAGTTTTTAAGGGCAAAACTTGCTGCAGATCAGGCCAGCACCATCTTCTGACGGACCCTGATGCTTATAGGTTTATGTTGTATCATCTGATGTGTTGAAAGGCAACCACCACCTCACCACCTTTTCAGAGTCTGTGCACGCAAAAACGTTCTAAATACTTCCTGAAATAAGTGCGTGCCTCACATATTATGATCAGATAGTTATCCTTGCACACGAGAACCTCGTCTGTGAGGTAAATAAGGACAGTGGTTCCAAGAAAATCATTTATATAGAGAGAAAAAAGATAAATTACCTTAGGTCTGGCGTCGTGATAACTGTCACATGAGCTGCATGTGTGTGCTGAGAGTCTCAGGGTGAGAGTCTTTGTAAAGTTCATCACAGATGTGCCCAATTATCACCAGATAAGGTGGGAGGAATAAATGGAACGTTTTATTTCATTTTCACAGTGGTTTGCATGTTCTCCCAGTGTCTGTAAGGGTTTTCCTCTAATTTCCTCCTGTGGTCCAAAAACATGAACATCAGATTGTTGGAGGAGTTTAAATTTCCGCTCAGCGTGTACGTGTGTGCGTGTGTGTGTGTGTGCGTGTGTGTGTGTGTCCTGTGATGGACCTGTCCAGGGTGGATTCCTGCTTCTCCCTCAGTGACTCCAGCACAGCTGATGAGTCATAAAACAGCAGTTGGATTGTGGATGGATGAACGAAGCCCTTCTGTCTAAACCACTGCCTATAATCCACAGGTGCCCTGTGTGTCAGCCAGAACAATGGGGTTAAACGTGCACCTCAGGTCTGCCAGTCGTGATCCTCCTGTCAGGCGGAAACACCGCCCGCTCCTCCGCCCTCACATTGGCACCACAACCGGTGAATTTCATGCATCGGTAATTGTTTGGGGTTTAAGGCCATGAGGCTGACCTGACGTGGAGCCTCTGTGGTGAACCGTCACCGTTAATTTCATCACGTTTCGTTTCACAGCCTCAGACAAGCGCCGGCTCCAGCCGCACGCTCTTCCTCAGCCTGCGCTCCTTTGGATTAAGGTGCTCCCCATTTTAAACTATGGAATCAGTGTTCGTAGCACTGGCAGACGACGGATGACCTCCAGGTTAAACACAATGAAGGAAAAAAATGAAGATTCAAAGGCTGTTTTTCCATCTCTGTCAGAAATTGCTTCAGATACTTTGTCCAACTTCTGACCTTTTCTTAAATTAAGCTCAAATGACGTATGGGGAGAAATAAATATATATATATATACATAAAACCATAAGGGTCCGTGCAAAATGAATACAAACGTACGACTTTCTGCCACTGAAAATTTATTGTGATATCTGATAGTTTACATTAGAGTGAAAACACGTGTGACATGGCTTTACTAAGACAGAATGCAAAGCAATGTAGTCAAATAAAAAGCATATAATATTTTTTTTTGTTTTTAAATTTGGGGGGGGGGGGGGAAATCATAATAATAAAACAGGCACAACATATAGCCTTTATAAATACAACATGCTTTAGGTCTTAAACTGTGGTTTAAGAGGCCTTAGAAAAGAACTGGTACAGTCTTTTCCCAGTAAACCCATCTTGCCTTTGATCAACATCCTTTCAGATACGTTTTAGACAGTAACGGAGCTCAAAAAAGTGGCAGCCAGTGTCACAATAAAACAAAATGACCAGTAAAAAGTAAACAGTTTTCAGCAGCATATTTCTGTACATGTTTTTTTTTTTCCTTTCAGGCTGCTTTGACGCCGTTGAGAATCGAAACATTCTAGAGAAAGACGATGTCTTTAGCGACAGGATTTCTCCGTGTGGGTTTTGGTATAGCAGGTGAGTCTCCAGGAGACGCTCTGACATGATTCCTGGCTTCCATCTTGTCCACTGACATGTGACACTGGTGCAAGTGACAGAATCCGGTTCTTATTTGGTACACACCAGGGGTGACACTGGCAACGGCTTTTTGTTGCTTCAACACGGACAGGGAGAGAACAGGGGCTCTGCGGTCAAGCTCAAATGTCTCCCAGCAGCCCCCGCTGGTGCCATCCTGCAGGTCCTTTTATGAATACTGGCTCTGAACGTAACAGTTAAGTCGGACTATCCGGGAGTCCATTTAGCAAATGAGCTAAGCAGAGACGGTAGATTTTCATCTCCTTTCCAGATTTAGCTACAAGCTTTTTGCTCTATAAAAGGAAGTCAACAATTTTAGCTGGACGTGTCCATTTTGCAGGGCAGTGAAGGCTGCATGAAAGCATAAAAGCTACATCCCAATTCAGGAGCTGCACGGACGTGGCACTTAAAAGCGCCGCCTTTGTAGGGCCTAAAATCCAGAGGCTCTGAATTGATGTGAAAGATAAAACCAAAGGGTGCATTCAAGCGCTTTTTGAGGACTCTTAAAGTCAGTCATACAAAAAAAATTAGCATTGTCCTTCATAGAGTTGCAGATTTCCTGAACATTGCAAGTGTATCAATGGTAAATAGCAAAGTGGGGGATACCTGGGAGGAAAGTCAGGCTTGTTGGCAGCACAGGCGCACAGATCAGATCAGATCAGCAGGTCAAAGACCGCTTGAATCCGCCACGTCCAGGTTGGACTTCACTGCTGTCACATTTCAGCTCTTCAGATGAATTCCAGTCAGCTTGCGAATGTGCAGCTCCAGAATGGTGTGAAGCAAACTCCACTAATGCAATTAATGTATCGCAAAAAAAAGGGGTGGGGTTGGGGGGGGGAAGCCAGTAACAGAGAGAATACAATCAGTATTCACAGGCCAGTTAAGGACCTCCAGCATGGCCGCCACTGGGAGCCTTCTGTACAGGAGACACTGGCTATATGGTGGAGAAAGGGTCTTGGTAAAGGCTCTCCCTGCGACATGGTGGGAGATTCCAGCTCGCCCTCAACATCTACATGGCTCAGCAGAGACCTAAACACCAGCCCTCTAATGGGCTCACACCACACAGGCTAACTAGATCAGCTAACAGGAAGAAAAGAAAAAAAAGAAAAACCAAAACAATAAATCACATCCAAACAAAGGAACTTGCTCTCGGTTCTGCAGACTGTGAAACCAAATGTCTGCAAGAGGGAGGAAAAAAAGAACAAAAATAAACGTTATCCAAACCGAAAAAGGAGGATTACAAGAAATAAAACTGAGGAAAACAAACAAAACACTCACTTATGTGTGCAGGCATGCATGTGGGTTCATACACATACATGCATGCACACACATGCACTCACACACACTCACACACACACACACACAGTCAGAGGTACAGTGAACAAAAGTGCTTCAAGTTGGGGAAGTAAAACAACTAACCCAGTAGAAATACGTATAAAACCTTAAATATGTTACTTTATGTACAAAACTGTGACACGGGCCAATATATCAGCTGTTTATGTCTTTAAATTTTCAAGTAGGTATCACTGCTAACTATTAAGGGTTTGCATTGCTGTCGTTTTCAGGATAAAAGGTCGTGTGATCTGACTGACCTTGCCGGCAAAGTAATCAATCACTGCAGTTTTTTTTTTCTATGTATTTTTTTTTAATCTTCCACCGTGCCCCACCTTGACCTGCTGCCTTTTAAAATTCTTTTATAAAAGACGTCAAACTTTGGGCATTCCACCTTTTCCAAACCTCTTCCTCCCTGTTTTACTCTGAGAAAAGTATATATTATATATAGAAAATATACGGTTATGCGTGTAATTCTGACAAACCTCTGTGCCTTCTGTGTGGTTTGGGGGACAGACCGTCATTTTGAGGGCCGCTTTTACCCAGAAACAAAGGAAAAACACACAGATTCATATGAGAGGTGGTAAAGATTTGCACAGCACATACAATAAAAAAAAAGAAAAGGAACGGAAAAACAGGGGGCTGTTTATGCTTTGAAGAGGCACAAGATTCATACTGATTAGAGGCAAAGAGTCCACAAAGAGACAATTCATGTGGTCAAAGGGAGAGAGAGCGGATCAGAATTAAAGTGCAAAAACCTAGAACAGCGGGACGTGAAGGCGGGGCTAGCAGCAAAGATGGAGGCTGCACTTCAAGCGCGAGGACAAAGCAGAATCTGTCAGAGCGAATTTCAGCGTAATCAAACCAGATGATGGGAAGGCTGGTGAGCTCCGTCCAACCCTAGCGCTCTGACCTTTGGCCCGTCTCGGGCAGAAGGCCAGCAAACATTTTTTTGCCTCTAAGCCGACATGAACCGAAGGCCCCCGCAAAAGTGCAAACAGAGTAGCGCTGCTCACGTCTGCCACCGTGTAATGCTTGTTCACACACACATACGCGCGCGCGAGCGTACACCCACGATGCATATATACACAGTCATATGCATATATACATGTGCATTACAGCAAATATATATAGAATTTATGTTCCAATAGTTACGAACTACAAACATTTTTCATTATATTGGTGGATATGCTATCGTGTAATTATCATTCATGTAGTTATGCCTCTTTTTTGTTATTAGACAACTGAGAAACGCAACCTGACAGGTTCCCCAGTCTACTCTCCAACTATTTCCTTCTCCTTTCTGTGTCGTTTTCCACTTGTGGTACTACTGCAAAATGGGACCAGCCACAATCGCAATTAGCCAAACACTACAAATATTTATAGAACTATATATTTATGTGTTTATATATGTATATATTTTTATGTGTTTGTGCATA
>BJFM01005295.1:41407-56189 GCA_016586285.1 Arothron firmamentum
TCAGCTCCTATACAGGAAGCAGTACATCATAGGATACATTTATTTGCATTTCAAACAGACACACACACACACACCTTGGTTGATGTTTTTGTTTCGTAAATGCCAAATAAGGTCAGCTGTGGAGCTGTTGTTTTGTATGCTCTCGACAGCACATGGTCTCATTTTTGTTTACTTTAGCCTTTCTTTTTTTTTTTTGACGCGCACGCGCGCGCACACAGGCACACACAATTATAGCATAACTTGATTAGGTTATACCGCAATACCTTAAAGACTATTGCTTTAAGTAGAATTCGTCATCCCCTTTGTTTATATCAGTCTGCATCATCTCCCGATAGAATCATGACTTTTTGGAAGTGTGAATAAAATGGAAAAAGGGAAAGAATGGAAAAAGGGTGAAAACTGGGGTCTTTAATCGACAGATAATCCAGCAGGAACAGCTGACAGTCAAACGGAGCAAAGTGAAAACAAAGAGGTAGCACACTGTGCGTCTGATAGGCACAAACAGGAAGAGCGTCCAGACAAAAGACTCCGCACCATCGTACCAAAGAATTGACACGTTTGACAACTATCACACGCTTTACTATGATAGATAAACTCTTCAATAGGTTTATCCTGCCACCAAAGCCTTTTGTCACCCCATCCCTCCGCACTTTTCGCTGTACATCTCGTTCTGCGTGTTTAATATGCCCAACAAAGAGAACGACGCCAGCTCAAGCGCAACAGTGCCGCTTTGCTTTTTTGTCCTCGTTTGTTTTGATAAGACTCTGGGATTCACAAGAAAGCCAGCTTTACTGTCGTCTTGCTTGCAAGTTGTTGTTGTTGTTTTTTTGTTTTTGATAAACATAGCCCTGCTGCTGTACTCACCACCTGGATCAGATCTGAGCAAAACGCAGCCTGTTGGAAAACTGCTTGCTGCTGAAGAAAGACAGATGACTGTTTATTGGAGTTAAATAACTGATTGTCGTCGTCCCAGGCTCTTGTCCATGGGTAATGCTGCCAGATGGGAAACTTATTGTTGTGTCCTTTGGGTGCTGACTGGTCTCATTTTCCCCCAACACTGGCTTTGTTGTGTCTTCAGTATACGCAGTCGACTGGCCTGGTTACTTTGGAAAGGAAACGTCACCACGTGGGAGGGATTTGGGGCTGGGACTGCCAGCCTGTCTGGCCAATAGGTGGCTGTGGTGCCTTCAGGTTCCCATGGGAAAGATGGTAACTCGGTTTAGCTCTCCGGCACTCGTTTCAAAAACGTATGTACTGTATGTACGACATATTTGTATACGATTTCTCTGGGTGTTTTTTTTTTTTAATTCGGAGTTCGCTTTTAACTCCTTTCCATTTATGCGTTTTGTTTTTTACATGTTATGTATACTTTTTCCTATTTTCTATACCGTTTCTTTGTTATACTAAAAAAAAAACCCCAAACAAACCAATCTATATTCCATTTTCAGCAGACATTCAGATTTCATTTAGAAAATTCTGCTTTAAAGGTCCTTTGCAAACAAAATCGGGAGTCTTTCAACCAACAGCCAAGAGATGTCAACATAAACAAGCTGGATATAACATTTACACTGCTTCAACAGTAACTCAAAGGACCAATAGCAAAGGAAAGTGTACAAGGTATATCAAATTTACGTTTTTTTTCATACGAGAAATAAATGAAATCCTGAACCTAAATATTATAGTCATAAAAATACAGCTTTGACAAGTATGGCTGCGTTATTGATTAAGCCATTATTTCCCATGCCGCCTGAACGTGTCAATGACGGGAGGAGGGAGCTCGCAGGCACCCGGATGTGTAAATAAATACAAGAGAAGAATATGAATCTTATTCAATTTGCAGATATGAAAAGTCCTTTCTCGGAACGCTCGGCTCTTCATTTGCAGCTCTCATATGTAATGAAAGGAAGATGCACTTTTGTTTAGGTGTGTTGTAAACACATTTTCCCTCTCCATTTGCCCGTTGCACCAAAGATTATTTCTAGATGTAGTCTGATTAAGTGCCATCTAAAGCCTCTTGTCGTTCTTTGAAACGACAGCAGGCAGACACAACAGATCAGACGTGGATTAACACAGATAACATGCAAAAACACAGATAAATTAATAAAATATGAGCATTAACATCACATTTGTCTCTGGATTTGCTTAAAAGGACACCCGAAACCCTAAAATCTCCTATATTTGGTACAATGCTGGTTTATTTTATGAAGAGGGAATCTTCTTTAGTGAGAAATCAGCTGATGACGGAATCACCTTGTCCACCTCACCCAGTTACTGCTGCACTGGTTATGTGTCAGTGCTGCATCGTCGTGACACTGAACAGATCTACAGCTGAAAGATGATGCCATGAATGGTGACACACAAAGACCTTAAACCACGCATTAATCTGCTGCCTACCCTCCTTCAAACAAATGCCCTCGTACTACCCTTGTAGTCCTGACGTCGAGAACGCGCGTCAACAATTTATTTTCCGTTTGATTCCATTCACAACAGAAAAAAAGAGAGAAATAAACCACTCTGCTGCAGCGCAACGTTAGACAGGTTATGTTGCAATACCTTGAAACGCTCATGTGGTGCTTCACCACAGAATGGATGTAAACACAAGGTTGCAGCTTCGCCCAGAAGTCCGGGCTGCGTGCGTTATGAAATCCATTCCTGTCTCTGTGTTTTTGTCTCCTGATCACGTGGCATCATAAACCCTCTAAACTGAGACAGCCAAAGACTCGTCCAGATTATGGTGCTTAGAACACAAACTGCACCGCAGCGAGACGAAGTAGGCGGCATGCTCTTGAATGCAACTTGAAGATTAAATTTCAAAAACACGTCTGCATTTATGAAAAAAGGTATTCATGTAGATGAACTGTTTATCTGATGAGTCAATATTCATCTGCAATTATATGCACCACACAGACCTGACATTCGAGAGGAACAAGTGGATTGATTTAAAGTAATTGGACCATAGCCGCACCACCCCCAAGTGGCAATAATCCTCACACGCTTGCCTAGACGGTGATCTTAATGTAATTATTTTATCATGCACCAAGTTTGATGGCAACGTATGGGATTATAAGGCAGCGCACAGGATACAAATTTAATCTCCTTAGTGCAAACATAAAAAGCCACACAGTACTCAGACGGGCATAAACTTAATTAATTCATATACAACATCTAATCGGATATTACAGCAATTACTGCAGGGATATTTTCTGACAAACACACGTGTCCTCCAGTAGGTCACTCCGCTCACCCCAATTACACTTCGCCTTCCCTCAATCAGAAAGCAAAACAAACCGACACAGATATCAGTTTCCCCTCACTGGAACTGTTTTAGATCTGGATATTAGTAAAACTCAAAATATACATATGTAAAGACATCTTCATCGTCCCCATAAAAGATAAACGTACCACCCGTTTCTTCAGGTCGGGCCGAGTGCCATTAAAAGTCTCCAAAAATATCAGGGCTCCTTAATGGATCTTCACCAAAGCAACGATTCTCTGGTAAACCCTTGAAAAGTGATGGTTGTCTCCGTAGATCCGCGGTTTGAGTTGAGTCCCATCGGTGAGCAGGATCAGAGTACGTGCATCGCGGAGCGGCTTGCAGATCTCTGACGATTTTTTAACCTCTATAGCTTCAGCTCATCAACGGCAGGACAGGCTGTGCTGTCCCATCTGCGGCCTTATTTATACTAGAATCCTAATTAGCTTTGCGATGCGCAGGACGTTTTGAATACTGCGCAAATACATCCAGCCCACATAGACAGTGTTTTCATATGCTTACACCCTATCAGAGCCAATTGCACGAGCTGTTTTTATGCTTAAAACATTAACAAAAACAGTGGAACAATCGATGTTTAAGTCCTGCTGCTGGTGATACCTTTACATGCTTCGGGAAAATGGAGCATTCCTCACAAAAGCATCCACGTGGAACATGTTTGACTTCCTTGGTAGAAGTTGCGCTTTGGACTCTTTCCTTTTTCTGAATGATTTTATCACATTTGACATTTAATTCGTCGGAAAATTAGCTTTTCTCGTCAATATCTGTGCATCTGTACTATATGGAAACGTTCCGAACTTAGGCAACACGCTGACTTTATGTCTTCACTGTTAGGTAGATTATTTTACCGTGACTTCCATAAAGCTACAAGTTGCCATGACACAATTTAAGTAGTTTATTTACTTCGGGGATAAATCCAAAAAAAATCACGATGCCATTTCAACACCCGTACATACCATTTATTTTACGCACGATACACGCATGTTGTAGGTTTAAGGTCGAGAGTAATATAGTGCATTAGCTAGCCTTAAGTGCTGACCAAACGTGTTGGTTTTGTTGAGTCAGATATTTCTTGGCATTTAGCTCGAAATAAAAACACTCAGGCCAGGTTTTCTGCTTTGGAATCTCTTAAATTCGAATTCTAGAGAGGGTATGTGAAGGCAACAGTAGCCTAGCTACACAGTCTGATCTACAAATAGCGTCCAATCGGCAGGGAAATAAAAGTCTTGCCTGACCAATGCACTGTAGCAGTGGGTGGGGCTAGAGTTGTGTAGCCAATCAACTCAAAGGTACTGTAGTGCCAGCGCTCTCGCGTCGCCGAGGCTTGTTTTTAGCAATGCGCGCCACCGATGCTGGCGTGTGCCTGAAGCTGTAACCACCACTGCGCAGGCGTGGGCGCATTGCAAGCACGTGGTCAGACGTAAACAAACCCCGCATAATCAATGAAGGTGATCGACGTTTAACAGTGGAGTTGATTTACGATTTGCAGATACATTTACGTTTGACCTTCAAAACGTTTTATTTTGTAGGATTAATTTTAACGGAAATAATCTAAACGATTATTAACTAAAACTATTACAGCTGTTTTTGAATCGTGAAGATTTTCTTTTGATTGCATTGTGCCTACCTTTAAAATTAGTCAGTGACAACACTTTTACCCTTGATTATTTCCTGTTTCTGCAAATTTAACTGCTACAGAACAAAGACAAAAACTGCGGTATGATTAGCCTGTCCAATAGCTCCACCTAGAGGACAGGGTGGGATAAAGTAGCGGCAGTGTTTCACATCAAAATGGATGTTGCAACATTTTCCAGGGAGTTTTTGCCCATTAAGCAACAAAAATGAGACTGGGCACAGAATATTATTGTGACAGAACCAATAATTCCAATAACTACTATATAAAAAAAATTAAATTACACTATATTGTATATATAATACAGTATAGTCCTGTTTGCTTTTCAGCAAACCCTGACTTACAGCAATCAATTATCTTTGTGGTTGAAGCTTATGTATTAAAAATCAATCATGATAAACACACACAAATTCTTTGCAGATTGTAGTGTTTGGTGGTGGTAAATGGTAAATTCAGAGGACCATTCATGTTCAGACATCAAACTCATACTTAAACACACTTGTTCTGAAGTAAATCAACTTTTTTTTTATTAATAAGAATATTCATTCTTCTCATCAAACACAGAACAGTATATTATGATGTTCCAAGAAACGTCCATTTGCAAAGAAAAATGCTGACAGCAGTTAAGTTGTCTAACAATCGTGAAATCCGTTGTTTTCCTTGTTTACAAAGAGACTTCAGAGATGTCGATGAAGGTAGTGTTTTTAATGAACCTATTCAAATTTTACGGCAGAAAAATAAAGAGTATAAGGGGAAAAAAATGAAAGTGGCGGTCAGTCTTTAACAATAGCAAAGAAATGCTTCGTTTAAGTCTAATCCTTTACGACAGCAAAAGAAAACTGACCAAACAATTTTCAAGGCAGTCAAACAGGAACCTTTAAAACACAACTAAGAATTTTTTTTTCCTCGTTCAGAAATTTAACTACACAATTAAAGGTTTATACTGATCAAAACATACAGAGTGAAGTAGTTCCACTGGAGACAGAGTAGTGTCCGAGAGAAACAAAACATTCATTTTACAATAAAAATATCTGCACAAAAACATCCAAAAAAAAAAAAAAAAAAGGCTCAAGGGAAAATAAAGGGCCAACAAGAAAAATGCTGTTCATCTTTTCAATACAGTCACAAATCACACAGCTGTGGCAACATTTCTCTTTTTAAAATTTACATAACTAAAAGATAAGGATGCCCACCCCGATCCCTCCCACCCCCATATTTGATTGTGTTCATTTTTAAGAGCATATACTGCAATTACAATGGATTTAAACATAAGCTGCACATCAAATCTTGGATATCAAGACTATCAAAAAAGGCACAAACAAGACAGGTTGCACAAATAACTCAGCAAAAGCTTTTTTTTTTTAATACAATAAATCCCAGTTGTTTTTCTTTCCAGTGCCCCAAAGTTCTTACTAACCCCTCAAAGAAAACGACTATCTACAGGTAAATCAAGTCCAGGCAGGCACCTCGGATTACAAGTCTCATCTCAACTGCTCTAGAAGCAAATGCATCTTGGTGTGTACTGCGAGTGTGTGGATGACCAGGTGTGTTTTTACCTCGAAGTCTACTTGGGTGTAATTTGTGCAACAAAATTTTGGTCATTCACACCATTCCAACATTATCTGACGAATTAAACTGTGACAAACGGAGCAGAAGTCGATCTGAGGATATGAGAAGTAATTTGCAGAGCTATGTAATTCCACACTAATGAAATTTAAAAGGAATTATTTTAAATTGCATATATTTCATGCTTTTTGCTGTATTCCACCTGAACAAATATAAAAACAAAACACCTTAGGTTAAACTGTTTGAGGATGAGACGATAAAACATATTTACATCAGATGTTTGTAGGGTTATTTCCTGAAATTTTGGCCTCTTGGAGCATAAAGATTTGTAATTTCCTATGATTTAAAGGACAACATAGACTTGGGAATTACTTTCAAAGGCATGACCTATAACCAAATTACACTTAGTAAGAAAATGACAATGATAAATGATGATGATGAAAATGATAATTCCGATGTTGCAAAACAACACAAAACAAAGAAACACCTTATCATCATTTTGTTTTTGTTAAATGTCATTTTACCTGGCTTAATAATGCCAGAACAGATGATCTGAGGTTTGAAAGAGGTAACATCCTCCAGGTTTGACTTCTAATCTGGCTGCAATGATGTAGACGAGTTGTTTCAGCACTGGGAAAGCACTGCTGGCTCTGGTCAGAGGTGCAACACATCCATGGTTATGGCTTGAGTGCATTTCGACATTAGCATATGTTCACCATCCCTAATTTTTCCTCTCAGTTTCAGCTGAAATGAAGGGTTAGAAAAACACAACTGTGATTCTTTGGCTCTGTCCGTGACATCCTCAGATAAATCTGTTCACCTACGATTTACTTCTTGTGACTTTCACAGATGTAGAGTGAGAAAACCAGGGGGTAAACATCATCAATGTAAAGCTCACCTGATATATAAAATCTCCAATTATTTAAGTGCCAGATTCTTGAAGAATCCATTCAGGTAGATTTGGACTTTAATTGACTTTAAGATGCTTTCGTGTCATCCATAAATCTCTGATTGGCAAATGAGTTTTTGTTTGTTTGTTTTTTTTCTACTTGGCACCACTGTCAGCCAACAGAAAGCCCACATTTACCGTGGAGCTGAACATGAGGCCCACCGGTGAGGAAACTGGAACGATGCAGCTGCGCCACTGGCACGAATTAGCATGATCAGCTGAAGCTTGAGAGCTTCTGATGGGTTTGTTCCTTAACCTTTCTACATGTGTTAAGAGTCAGAATTTCTTAAACTCGATACAAAATCTCTAAATTAAACAGTCTAAGCACTTACGACAAGAATTTAAAATATTATATATATATTTTTAACTGCAGCCGTCTGCTGGTACTGCCAACGTTTAGCAGGAAAAAAAAAAACAAATTGTGCAATTTGAAGCTAAAGAAAAGATTATGAAAGAATGTGAATATATTTTTCCAACTATCTTGATGGCATCTTGTTCTCCGGTTCAGGAAAAAAAAATATATTTTTTTTAAATTTTATAATGTAAATACAAATGTTCACTGTCTCATTAGTGGCCACAAAATGTCTAAGCGTGCAAGAAAGAGCTGGGCTAAAAATGGAGAGAAGTCAGCAGACTTCAGCGGTGATGCAAACAAAATGAAAACGGAAAGTTGAAGCAGAAAGAAATGGAGATGGGACAAAAAAGCACCGTGAGACTGGGAAGCGTGATACACCAAGGTGTGGAACAGGAAAAAAGAAAAGCCTGGGTGTACTCCTGGCAGATTTGCGTGGCTTGTGTGGCACTTAACATCGTTGTCTTTGTATACAGAGCTTATAACAGTCATGCAAAGGGCACAGTATTATTTTAACAAGGCGAGAGAGAGAGAGAGAGAGCAAGAGAGACAGACAGACAGAGAGAGACAGAGAGGGGGGAAATTAACAAGACCCAGGGAAAACAAGGAAAAAACACAACAGAACACTTCCTCCAGAAAACTAAATGTGAAATAACCGATTCATTATCCTGATGCAGTAAATTCCCCTCCCCTTTGAGAAAAACTCCCACTGTCCGTACAGACGTCACCAGTCCTTTCTCATGGCTAAGGCATAAATTGATGGCGAAACCCTTCAAAGCACCTGCTATCCGGTGCATCCAGACACACACATGCCCTACTGAAGCCAACCAGAAGTAAAAATGGGTTTATTTTTGTTTGTTTTTTTAATGAAAAGAAAAATAATATTAATTCATTTAATTAACTTTTGCCATTAAAATATCTTAAGACTCTTTGGACTTTGTGTGTATATACAGTAAGTGTGTCTATTCATATGCATGTATTTGCATTCGGGCCTTGCTTGTGTGTGCTAAAGGATGAAATAGGAGGACATTGTTAAAATAAAAATTCTCTTTAATGTGGAGTGATGGCTTGTTGCTAAATCTGGTCGATTGTGTGATTCCACCTCGTAAGTGATCTGATTTCAGTGAGTTTCTCTCTGTGAAAGCAGGTGAGAGAGAGAGAGAGAGAGAGAGAGAGAGAGGAAAAACACATCATCGGCCCTAGTAAAAATCTGATCAAAGTTGGGGAGAGTTTCAAAAGCGCTTTATGTTGCATGAATCTTAAGTAATCTACTGCTGTTTGTGCAATGTTGGCATTGTGAATTCTGACCACAACAGCTAAACAAACAGAAACAAGAAACACAACTATCACCTGTCATTCAACTGAACAGAGAAGATCTTAAATCTGAATAGCCAGAGCAAAATGCCTTTAAAGACACACAAAAACTGGTTTATCTTGGCTTAAAACACAAAGTTGCCTCCAAACTGTAAACTGTGACATGCCCTCAAAGGGGGAGGAAAAAAAGAGAAAAAGAGGACTGATTGATTCCTGATGCCATTCCTGAGCAAAGAGGACTTGACGAATGAGACCCAAGGATTCCAGGTGATGTGGATAACAGCGTAGGACAATAAAAACCAACCGGGAGAAAATAAATCACAGCGACAGTGTGGAGGCGCAGGGGGAGCAATGGCAAAGTAGACATCAGTCCACAGAATCATCATCTATGGGGAGAAGAGAGCATGAGCTTCTGATGGCCTTTTCAAGAGAAGATCATTTTAAATAAGTTCTGACCCTCCCCCACCCACCCATAACCCTGAGAATGTAGTTCCTTTCTACTATTTTGAAAGTAGATTTAGTCTGAGCATATCCGAGTGTGAACACTGACACCTGATCAGTTGCTGGTAATATTCTTCCCACTGTCTAATCTGTCATCCCAGTTCCTCCCACTGTGTCATGGGCATACCTGTGTAAGATGTTAGGACCTAAAGCCAGGCTGGAAACGTGCAGTTTCTTCAAAGATGAGCTCCTTCAGTGTCTCTTTGGGTAGGTCATCCAACTCCATGTCAAACTTGAATGGGGCTTCAGCAACAGGCTGTACAGAGGAAACCAGATAGGACACGTTGATGCTGTTGTGTGTCAGCCTTTTAAAAGGCCAAGCATGTCAAGCAGCGGTGGCAGAATTGAAATGAAAATTCCAGGAAAGCTCCATTAGCTAATATGATGTGTTGTTTAAAGCGGGCTTGTAGAGCTCCACATAAAACCACCCAAGCAGCCATCCATAATCATCTGACCTCATCTGTAGGGTCATAATATTGTTCCAGGTAGGGATGTGCCAAAGCCTCCTCCACTTCAATCCTTTTGTGAGGGTTGAAGGTCAACATCTTGTCCAACAGATCCAGAGCTGCAGCACAAGGACGCCAAGCAGTCATGAAATTCAGGAATGTGATATTTGTAAACCCCACTAGAGGGCGCTGCAAGCCACAAGCACCAAAGTGCTGAAAGTTTCCACCACTTCCACCTCTTCAATCCTGTTTCAGTGACATATTTCTTTAGATAACTCTAGAAAAGCTATCTATATTTACGTGAACTCGTTCTTAAAAACATACTAGAAATTATTAGGACATCATGGGGAATGATATGTAATGTATCATCTCACCTTTGGGATCCGCATTGGGAAAAAGACGGTTCCATGGCACTTTGCAGCGCATTGGCAGCGACAAAAGATAGTTCCTGGCCTTGATGTTGATGATGCAGTTGAGATCCTCCTGAGATGGAGATCCCAGGATGCCTTAAGAGATAACACTGAATCACACCAGTGGCCAAAGAAAGGGAATCAAAGAGAAACGTTTCATACAGCTCCTGCCTGTTTTCAGTTTCTTGCCTTTTTAAATTGACAGCTTTCACGCGCAATAAACGGACAGATGGGAGAAGCAGCTCATGGTGCAGCACCACCTATGACGTCATTAGCTGGCATTTACAGCTTGAATTGCTACTGATTAGTCAAACTTGTGAAGTTCTGCAGTTTTAAAAATAGGCTGCAATGGGAAGAACCCTGAATTTGAAATGCACACTTATGTTTTAAACCACACTTGTTTGAAAATGTCACAGATAGATATTTAGAAGACAACATCCATCTCTGAGCTGGACGCAGAGTGTTTTTTACCCAAAATGTGACTGAGCTGGTCCAGGTAGTGTTTCCCAGGAAAGATTGGCCTATTGGACAACATCTCTGCCAGGATGCAACCTACTGACCAGATGTCTATGGACTTGGTGTAGCCCTGACAGACAGGAACCACAGTCAGCACTGCAGCATTTCAAAATCAATAAGACCATTCATTTGATGAGAATAGATGTTGTGGAATTTACTGACTCAACATATTCGTGTTCTGAATTATTTTGTTATTACTTTAAAGTGAAAACACTGCAACACGAACCAAAATCTTGTGAGGAGGCTCACCTTAGAGTTCAGCATGATCTCAGGTGCTCGGTACCAACGGGTGGCTACGTACTCTGTTAGGAACCCAGTGTGATCATGGTCAGGATCGGCCACACGAGCCAAACCGAAATCACAGATCTGCCGGAGAGAAGAGACAGAACAAGAAAAGACATTAGAAGACTTTTTTATGTTGTTAGCACAGTCAAACTATGCTCCTCGTCCGGGATCTTTACCGTAAACCATTTTGTAATCTGATGGTTGCTTGCAAATAGTGCTTCATTGTGGTAGAGGAATTGGTGGGGAGTTTAAAAATGTGAACATTAGCCGTAGCACTAAACAATCAATCATTGCTTAATATAAAACATATGTACGCTGACGAAACCTATGCTTTTGAACTGTGCTAACTCTTCTCTGAGATGATACCTTTAGATCACAGGTGGTGTTGAGCAGGAGGTTGGAAGGCTTCAGGTCACGGTGCAGGACGTTGGCAGAGTGGATGTACTTGAGTCCTCGTAAGATCTGGTAAAGAAAATAGCAGATGTGGTCGTTGCTCAGGTGCTGAGTCTTCAGGAGCTTGTACAGGTCCGTCTCCATGAGATCCTGCACAATATATCTGCACAGGTCAAAGTTAAAGAAAGCGCTGCGACACTGTAGCATTCACGTGTGACTAAAATATCCAAATAAGATTCCGCCGGTACTGAAGAGGAGAGGTACGATACTGGCCTGGATAAGTATGTGTTGCTAGCCAGCAGAGCCAAAACATGTCCGGTGAAATGCCAACAACCTCAGAGGTGCTGTAGTTTTTGGATGAGCCAT
The DNA here is from genome assembly GCA_016586285.1 of Arothron firmamentum. Taxonomy (NCBI): domain Eukaryota; kingdom Metazoa; phylum Chordata; class Actinopteri; order Tetraodontiformes; family Tetraodontidae; genus Arothron; species Arothron firmamentum. The sequence goes on from BJFM01005295.1 coordinate 53,410, forward strand.
TGTTTCTGTTGCAACATTCTAAAACTATGTTTGTCCACAGAGAGAGCAAAAACTCCTGTGGAAGAGATATTACGTCAGACAAGAAGAATGTATTGTTTTGTTTGGCGCAGATTCATTGTGGGCTTAAATCACAGGCATTTATTTTTGGGGAAGGCACAACTGAAAAAACCAAAAGGCTACATTATAAAAGTGACAGTAAATACAGGCTTTAGCAGCTGCTACTGTTGCTGCTCCAGTAGGAGGACTCCTCTAAATACTGCATATGCTGACAGGCGGCCATTATGTAATTAAATATAACTGAAAAGCTCCATTCAAATAGAAAGGCTGGACATATACATGCTACCAACGCTCTTAAAACTAAGAAGAAACACAATATAAATGCATCGGTAGAGGATACACGTCCTTCATCTGGTCAATGGTCGGCGCACGGATGATGTCATTGATACCGATGATGTTCTCATGTTTGAAGCGCAGAAGGATCTTGATCTCTCTCAGGGTGCGTTGGCAGTACGTCTGGTGCTCAAACGGGCTGATCTTCTTGATGGCCACACGGATTTTGTTGTCCCGGTCGTAGGCAGAACTGCAGTGATAAAAGGGAAAATGATTTTATGGTTTATTAGACAGTACACAAGTGTATAAAAGAATATAAACCTCGACAACAAATGCTGCTTCCTGTCTGTGGTGTGAGAACAAAAGCTTTAAACGTAGCCAATGCTTAGTTTAAATTAGTATTTTTACGGCATATACATGGCAGATATACAGTATTTTCAAAGGCAAAAATAAGAAAAAATATGGCCTTATTTTGGAATAAACACTTTGGCTTATTTCTCCTTCACACTAATCCAACTTCAGCTCTCATATCTGTTATTAGCAGCGGTAGTACGACACAAATGAAACTAGATAATAACCTGTATTACTCTGAGGAACTGTATCATTGCTACTACACTATTCTAATGTCAATGTTGTTGCCATAAAAGCTGATGGCGTAAACCTTTCCTGGAGTGTAAAAATGTGTGTTACTCTAAAACCCTGTCTCTTGTCTGTGATGAGACACCTCCTCCACACTGTTCCAAGGCACAGACATGTCCACAGCAGAACTTCAGGTTCTTTTGGCTTGGCTTGATGCTTAAAAAAGCTGCTTGGTCCGTCTTAGTAGCGCAAACCAAACATCTTTACTTGAATTTACGTCACAAAGTCCCAGTAAAGCTTTACGACACATCAAAGAGAGAATGCTTGCAATATTAATAACTCCCTTATATCATTTATATACTGCTAACAATGCTTTTATTTCTGCATGCTATGAACCAAAATGACTGAAGAACACCCACGTAAGACAAAATAAGAATGAGTTGCCATGGTGATGGGGGTGTAGGGACTAAGAGTAAACACAAGTGTACCAGCCTTCTGTAAGAGAAGTATGAGTGACCTTCCTACCCAATTGTGTGTAAAGAGAGTGTCTATTTATGAGTGAGTGTGTGGGTGGAAGTAGTTCTCCGTGTAACTGCTCCACATCAGCAGATACCACCGTGAACAGAGCGCTAGGTTATCAAAGCAGCATCTGAAGCGAGCAGGGCCGTTTTGTCGGAGGTGCGTCTGTGGAGTGTTTTTAGAAGAGACGATGGTCCTGCCAATAGTTCCCACACTAGGTAAACATAAGAGGAAAAAAAAAAAAGAACCAAGAACCAAGAACATTTGAAATGAAAGTAATGTAATGACGGTTTTTAAGGCAGACAGCTGAGTAAAGAGGCAGGGAGATAAACTTCACTGAGGGGATGTCCCTAACCAATTAAGTAACTGGAAAGAATGAATCTTTAATTGCTTATCAGATAAAATGCACAGAATTTAAAATAGCTAACACTGAGTGCAATGGCTGAGACTAAGTCTGAATAATAGAGAAACTGTTGATGCTGATTATGATACTGACTTTCACACACAGAGTCACCTCTACCGTTTACCGAGAAAAGGGAAAGATTCTGAAACTAAACCACAGTGGTTCCTTGCAGTGCATTGCCTCATATATGCAGACAAACCATAAGCACTGAAGCAATGAGTTTAGGGTAGACAATTCTGCTGCCATTTTTAGAATTTAAATGCAGAGAAATAACATCTGAATGTGCTGTCCTTCGAGGATTTGCTGGAAGGTTTCAGGATATCCAAAGTAAACAGAGGGAACTACGCATATTATCTAAGACAGTCAATGTGGAACTAACATGAATGAGCTCCTTTTAAGAGTTATGAATAGACAAATTACTGCCCTACAGACATAAACTTGCTTTCGGTCTTGGTGCCAATGGCTTAAACTGCATTAAAAACATACCCATTGCTTTCTTGAATCTTGAATCTCTTTCAAAACTAATGTGAAACTATTTTTTTTTTTTTTTTGCTGGAAATGTTCTAAAAAAAATATGACCACAGAAAGGAAACAAGAAAAGTCTTAGTTCACACTATATTTTAGCATTTTTTAAGGCAAGCTGTGTGGGCTTGCAAAGGTGTGAGGGGGTAAAGAGGGCAGCAAGCGTACTCTGCTGGAGCTTCACACTCGCATGTTCAGGAACACGGGACATAAACTCAGCTCCACACCAGCAAACTAAACTGTAATAACCTTCAAGTATAGATGTTTGGGAAGATATGGTGCATTCTTAATGCAAAAAGGACTCGGAATTGTTCCATGTATGATTCACACTCTATCCTTCCTCTACTTCTGCATTGTTTTCTGAGCATGCCCAGTGAGTGTGAGTGTGTGTGTGTGTGTGTAAAAAAAAAAAAAAAAAAAAAAAAAA